>JAAAKG020148631.1:0-10213 GCA_010014905.2 Druon quercuslanigerum | reverse complement strand
GAAGCTGGATAAAAAAGATCGTATTATTCATTGTGAAGTATGTTTACGCTAATGAAAAAAACTTTGAGCGACTGAGTGAATGATAGAATAAAGAAAATACAAAATATTAGAAATTAAAATTTATAGAAAATTAAGCTAACTGAAAAATCAAATTATGTATTAACAATCAAATATGTTTACGCTTACAAAAAACTGTAAATTATTAAGTAAATGAATAGAAGAAAATTAAAAAGATTGCGAATTAAAATATATAGAAAATAAGTTATCTGAAAAATCTGATTATGTTTTCACAATTAATTATGTTTACGTTAATGACAAAACTTTGGACTAGTTAAATGAGTGAATAAATAAATAAATTATTAAAAAAAAAGATTAGGAGTTGAAATGCATTGAAAATCAAGTTAACTGAAAAGTCAAATAACGTACTAACAATGAAGTATGTTTACGTTTATTAACAAAATGTTGAGCTAGATAAATAAACGATAGAATGAAAAAAGAAAATTAAAAAGATTAGGAATTAAAATATATAGAAAATGAAGCTGGTTGAAAAAAATCGTCTTATTAATATTCAAGTATGTTTACGTTTATATAAAAACTTTCATCAATTTAATTTATGAAGTAAAAAAATAAAAGATATTAGGAATTAAAATATTTAGAACATCAAACTAACTAAAAAATGAAATTGCTACAAATCAAGAATGTTTACGTTCATAACATAAACTTTGAATAGTTAAGTAAATGAATGAATGGAATTAGAAAATTCGAAAGATTAGGAAATAAAATATACAGAAAATGAAGCTGGTTGAAAAAGATCGTATTATTAATAGTCAAGTATGTTTACGTCTATGAAGAAAACATTCAGTAATTTAATTTATGAAGTAAAAAATAAAAGATATTAGGAATTAAAATATATAGAAAATAAGTTAACTAAAAAATCAGGTTTGTTTTAACAATTAAGTATGTTTACGTTAATGACAAAACTTTGGGCTAGTTGAATGAGTTAATAAATAAATAAATGAATAAAAAAAGATTAGGAATTGAAATGTATTCAAAATCAAGTTAACTGAAAAATCAAATTACGTAATAACAGTGAAGTATGTTTACGTTTATTAACAAAACGTTGAGCTAGATGAGAATGAACGAATGAATGAAAGAAGAAAATTAAAAAATTAGGAATTAAAATATATAGAAAAGGAAGCTGGTTGAAAAAAATCGTCTTATTAATATTCAAGTATGTTTACGTTTATATAAAAACTTTCATCAATTTAATTTATGAAGTAAAAAAATAAAAGATATTAGGAATTAAAATATTTAGAACATCAAACTAACTGAAAAATGAAATTGCTACTAATCAAGAATGTTTACGTTCATAACATAAACTTTCAATAGTTGAGTAAATGAATGAATGAAATTAGAAAATTCAAAAGATTAGGAATTAAAATATATAGAAAATGAAGCTGGTTGAAAAAGATCGTATTATTAATAGTCAAGTATGTTTACGTTTATGAAAAAAACTTTCAGTAATTTAATTCATGAAATAAAAAATTAAAAAGATTACCAATTAATATATATATATATATATATATATAGAAAATAAGTTATCTGAAAAATCTGATTATGTTTTCACAATTAAGTATGTTTACGTTAATGACAAAACATTGGGCTAGTTAAATGAGTGAATAAATAAATTAATTAATAAAAAATAAAAAGATGAAGTAAAGAATTTATGAAGTAAAAAAATAAAAGATATTAGGAATTAAAATATTTAGAACATCAAACTAACTGAAAAATGAAATTGCTAGTGATCAAGTATGTTTACGTTTATAAAAAAAAACTTTGTTAAATTGAGTAAATGAATAAGTGAATAAAATTTAAAAAATAGGTAATTAAAATAAAACAAAAATCAAGCTAACTGATAAGTTTATTAATTAACAATTAAATATTTTTACGTTTATGAAAAAAAAACCTTGAGTGACCGATTGAATGAAAGCATAAAAAAAATAAAAAAGTTGATGAATTAAAATATACAGAAAATTCAGCAAGGGGACAAATCGAATTATTGATCACAAAGTAGGACGAAAAGCACTTCATTCGTTTAAAAAAGTGTAGAGACATCAATTTTAGTCCGATTTTCAATTTTCTTTTTTTAAAGTATAGTAAATTAAATTCGAAAAAGAGCTTAAAGTTTTTGTCTTCTCCTTTTGTTTGATTATAATATTTTAACTCAAGGAATAAAAAAGTGACATTTTTCAACAAACAATATTTTACGCTACAACTACTGCTTGAATAAAAAAATTTCTCTGTTTGCTAAAAAGGAATGACAATTGCAAATCATTGTTATAAACAAACTTTTTAATATCCGATTTTCCAGACACTATTTTTCGATCAATGTTAAAAAAAGAAAATTGGAAATAGAACAAAAATTAAAGACTCTCAATTATTTCTTAACTTTCCACCCTCTGTGATATTTAGGTTTATATTTTCGGGTTAAATTTTAATAAAACATGAATAATTAAATAATTAATAATAATTAGATTTGATTATGAATAATTGAGGTAATGATAAAATATGAAGCTCTAATTTAACGAATACTAATAAATAAGCGATCCTTTTGAATAAAATAAACTGGGGCGTTTTCGTGAAATGGTCCACGACGCATGCCCATTGGGTATAGTTCATCTTTTTCTATTTGAGTGTCTCATTGATTGCACCGTGTTCCTTTGGTCCTCCGCAACTGTACCTACTTTCTGAATTCTCTTTCATTTCGGTTCAGGCTTTAAAAGCCTTCCTTCCTGCCCTCTTTCACCCTTCCTCGTGGTAAAAATAAATTTCTTCATTTTAGGATTTTCTTACTTTCAGCAGGAGCTTAAACTAACTCAATTCACTGCCAACTACATACAATGGCTTAAACTAAATAATATTAAATTTGAAACTTAAATTAAGACTTTTAGTCTGACTCGACTGAAATTAAGACACTGTTGAGGCTGAAAGGAAGATGCTTTTATGGTTGAAAATAAGACCCTACTGAGGCTGAAAGTAATCTTTATACTAAAAAGAAGTTTCATCTACCACCTAAATTTTGTCAAATCACTTACAAATAAATGAAGCAACTTGGATTAGAGACTTAAATTCAGCCGATTTATTTTCAAAGAAATAAAGATAATTAAATTACGTAATATTTAAATGGAAACCTAAATTAAGGCTCTGAAAATACTTAATTTAAGTTCAGAAATTACAATTACAAATTTGACTGAAATTAAGACACTTTTGAAGCTGAAAGCAAGACGCTACTGAGGCTGAAAGTAATCTTTATACTAAAAAGAAGTTTCATCTACCACCTAAATTTAGTCAAATCACTTACAAATAAATAAAGCAACTTGGAATGGAGACCTAAATTTAGCCAATTTATTTTCAAATAAATAAAGATACTTAAATTAAGTAATATTTAATTGGAAACCTAAATTAAGGCTCTGAAAATACACAATTTAAGTTCAGAAATTACATTTACAATTTTGACTGAAATTAAGACACTTTTGAAGCTGAAAGTAAGGTAACTTTATGGTTGAAAGTAAGACGCTACTGAGGCTGAAAGTAATCTTTATATTAAAAAGAAGTTTCATCTACCACCTAAATTTAGTCAAATCACTTACAAATAAATAAAGCAACTTGGAATGGAGACCTAAATTTAGCCAATTTATTTTCAAATAAATAAAGATACTTAAATTAAGTAATATTTAATTGGAAACCTAAATTAAGGCTCTGAAAATACACAATTTAAGTTCAGAAATTACATTTACAATTTTGACTGAAATTAAGACACTTTTGAAGCTGAAAGTAAGGTAACTTTATGGTTGAAAGTAAGACGCTACTGAGGCTGAAAGTAATATTTATATTAAAAAAAAGTTTCATCTTCCACCTAAATTTAGTCAAATCACTTACAAATAAATAAAGCGATTTGGATTGGAGACTTAAATTGAGCCAATTTATTTTCAAAGAAATAAAGATATTTAAATTAAGTAAAATTTTAATGGAAACCTAAATTAAGGCTCTTAAAACACACAATTTAGGTTCGAGAATTACATTTACAATTCTTACTGAAATTAAGACACTTTTGAAGCTGAAAGTAAGATAACTTTATGGTTGAAAGTAAGACGCTACTGAGGCTGAAAGTAATCTTTATATTAAAAAAAAGTTTCATCTTCCACCTAAATTTAGTCAAATCACTTACAAATAAATGAAGCAACTTGGATTAGAGACTTAAATTCAGCCAATTTATTTTCAAAGAAATAAAGATATCTAAATCAAGTAATATTTAATTAGAAACCTAAATTAAGGCTTTGAAAATACAAAATTTAAGTTCAGAAATTATATTTACAATTTCGACTGAAATTAAGACACTTTTGAAGCTGAAAGTAAGATTTCTATGGTTGAAAATAAGACGCTACTGAGGCTGAAAGTAATCTTTATACTAAAAAAAAGTTTCATCTACCACCTAAATTTAGTCAAATCACCTACAAATAAATTAAGCAACTTGGATTAGAAACCTAAATTCAGCCAATTTATTTTCAAAGAAATAAAGATACTTAAATTAAGTAATACCTAATTGGAAACCTAAATTAAGGCTCTTAAAATACACAATTTAAGTTCAGAAATTACATTTACAATTTCGACTGAAATTAAGACACTTTTGAAGCCTAAAGTAAGATAACTTTATGGTTGAAAGTAAGACACTACTGAGGCTGAAAGTAATCTTTATACGAAAATAAAGTTTCAGCTAGGACCTAAAGTCAGTCAATTCACTTACAAATAAGTAAAGCGGCTTGGATTGGAGACTTAAATTCAGCCAATTCACTTTTAAATAAATAAAGATACTTAAATTAAGTAATATTTAATTGGAAACCTAAATTAAGGCTCTTAAAATACACAATTTAAGCCCAGAAATTATATTTACAATTTTGACTAATATTAATACACTTTGAAACTGAAAGTAAGATTTCTATGGTTGAAAATAAGACGCTGTTGAGGCTGAAAGTAAGTTTATACTAGAATAAAGTTTTTGAAGGCGCTTAAATTTAGTCAACTGTGTTTTGAAGAAAATAAAGGGGTTTTAATTAAGTCATTTTCTAAGTTTAAAGTTACTTTAAGAATCCTGTGATTCCTCAATTTAGCTTATAAATGACTATCACTATCTCGGCTGGAGTTAAAACGTTGTTGAGGCTGAAAGTAAGCATCATATTTAAATTAGATTTCAGAAGGGGCTTAAATTCAGTCAGCGGCATTTTTAAGGCGTAAATTGAGTAATTTGTTTATGTGTAAACTTAATCGAAGGCTCATATGATGACTTTAACGTAGAAATGACTCACTATTTTGATTGAAATTAAAACGCTTTTGAGGTTGAAAGTAAGCATCATACTAAAATGTAGTTTCAGAAGTGACTTAAAATCAGATAAACCTTTTAGGAATTAAAGAGGTTTAAATTCAGTAATTTTTTAAATCAAAACTTACATAAAGGCTTAAACCTTAACTTATATCAAGGCTATCAAGGATTGCACAATCTCGAACAAAATTAAGTCGCTTTTGAGCCTGAAAGTAAGTATGTTTTGTACTAATAGGAATTTTCAGTAGGAGTTTAAATTCAGTCCACTGAGTTTTCAAGGAATTAAAAAGGGGTAATTCATTCATGTTTAAGTTTAAACTCGATGAAAATTAAAACGCTTTTGGAGCTGAAATTATGCATCGTACTAGAAAGAAGTTTCAGCAGGCCTTTAAATTTATTCAACTGTGGTTTTAAGTAAATAAAAAAATCTCAAATTGAGTACCTTTTAACGTTCAAACTTAAATTAAGGCTTATATCATGACTATAACCTGGAAATGACTATCACTATCTCTGCTGAAGTTACAATGCTTTTGTAGGTGACCGTAAGCATCATACTAGAATAAAGTTTCAGCAGGGGCTTAAATTCAGTCAACTGTCCTTTTAAGCAAATATGCTGTCTTAAATTGAGTAATTTTTTTATTTAAAACTTAAATCCAGGCCCTTTAAATACCTAATTAAGGCCCGGAAATTGTTTTCACAATCTCGATTATAATTCAGACAGTTTAGAGGCTGAAAGTAAGTTTTATACTAGACGAAAGTTTCAGCAGGGGCTTATATTCAGTCAACTACCCTTTTAAGGAAATCTGTACACTTAAAATAAGTCGTTTTTTAATTAAAAACTTAAATCAAGGCCCATTTAATACTTAATTCAATCCCATAAATTATCTTCACAATCTCAATTAAAATTCAGACGCTTTAAAGGTACTTAAATCAAGGTCCTTTTAACACTTAATTAAGGCCCAGAAATTATTTTCACAATCTCGATTAAAATTCAGAGGCTTTACAGGATGAAAGTAAGTTTCATAATAGAAGTAAGTTTCAGTGAGGGTTTAAATCTAGTTACCCGTGTTTTTAAGGAAATAAGCATTTTTAAGTATAGTATTTTTCTAATTACGAACTTAAATGAAGAGCCATTTAATACTTAATTTAATGCCATAAATTATCTTCACAATCTCAATTAAAATTCAGACGTTTTAGAGGATCAAAGTAAGTTTTATACTAGACGAAAGTTTCAGCAGGGGCTTATATTCAGTCAACTACCCTTTTAAGGAAATCTGTACACTTAAAATAAGTCGTTTTTTAATTAAAAACTTAAATCAAGGCCCATTTAATACTTAATTCAATCCCATAAATTATCTTCACAATCTCAATTAAAATTCAGACGCTTTAAAGGTACTTAAATCAAGGTCCTTTTAACACTTAATTAAGGCCCAGAAATTATTTTCACAATCTCGATTAAAATTCAGAGGCTTTACAGGATGAAAGTAAGTTTCATAATAGAAGTAAGTTTCAGTGAGGGTTTAAATCTAGTTACCCGTGTTTTTAAGGAAATAAGCATTTTTAAGTATAGTATTTTTCTAATTACGAACTTAAATGAAGAGCCATTTAATACTTAATTTAATGCCATAAATTATCTTCACAATCTCAATTAAAATTCAGACGTTTTAGAGGATCAAAGTAAGTTTCATACTAGAAGAAAGTTTCAGCAGGGGCTTAAATTCAGTCAACTGGCCTTTTAAGGAAATATGCAGTCTTAAATTGAGTAATTTTTTTATTAAAAACTTAAATTAAGGTGCTTTTAGTACTTAATTCAATGCCAAAAATTATTTTTACAATCAAAATTAAAATTCAGACGCTTTAGAGGATGAAAGTAAGTTTCATAATAGAAGTATGTTTCGGCGGGGGTTTAAATCTAGTGAATTTCGTTTTTAAGGAAAAAAGCACACTTGAATTAAGTCGTTTTTAAATTGAAAACTTAAATCAAGGCCCATTTAATACTTAATTCAATCCCAAAAATGATCTTCACAACCTCAATTAAAGTTCAGAGGCTTTAGAGGCTGAAAGTAAGTATCATACTAGAAAAAAGTTTCAACAGTGGTTGAAATCTAGTGAACTGCGTTTTTTAAGGAAATAAGAAGTTTTAAATTGCGTATTTTTTAATTTAAAAATTAAATAAAGGCCCATTTAATACTTAATTCAATCCCATAAATTATCTTCACAATCTCAATTTAAATTCAGACGCTTTGGAGGATGAAAGTAAGTTTCATAATAGAAGTAAGTTGCAGCAGGGATTTAAATTTAGTCAACGGAGTTTTTAAGCAAAAAATCAGTCCAAAATTGAGTAGTTTTTTAATTAGCAACTTGAATTAAGGCCATTTAAATACTTAATTAAAGCCCGGAAATTATTTTTAAAATCTCGATTAAAATTCAGACGCTTTAGAGGATGAACGTAAGTTTTATAATAAAAGTAAGTTTAAGCAGGGACTTAAATTCAGTCTACTGCCTCTTTTAAGGAAATATGCAGTCTTAAATTAAGTAGTTTTTTAATATAAAACTTAAATAAAGGCCCATTTAATACTTAATTCAATCCCATAAATTATCTTCACAATCTCATTAAAAAAAGCAGGGGTTTAAATCTAGTCAACTGAGTTTTCAAAGAAATAATCAGTCCTAAATTGAGTAGTTTTTCAATTAAAAACTTAAATTAAGGCTTGAGAGGATGAAAGTAAGTTTCATATTAGAAGTAAGTTTCAGCGGGGGTCAAAATCTAGTAAATTGCGGTTTTAAGGAAGTAAAGAGGCTTAAATTGAGTAATTTTCTTTGAATCAAAAGAAATTTCTTTGAATCAAAGAAACTTATCTTGAAACCAAAGTATATTTTTCTACTAAAGTGGAGAAGAGAGAGAGAGATAGAGAGAATGAGAGAGGGAGAGAGAGAGGGTTGCTTAATGCAAAATATAGAATACTGAGCTCCCGAGAGAAGAGAGATGGGAGTCCAGGAGCTCTATCGACCCACTTCCCTCATCCAGTATCCCAGCTATAGTCGTTCTACTTTTACAACTGAATTCCATCTTTGCTTTTTTTAACTATTTGTCAAAATAAAACATAAACAAAATATACATATATTTCCCCCCTTCACTTTAAAAAAGATTTAATGAAAAGTTCTTGAATACTCGAGAACTGTCATACGAGAGCTCACACTATATTTTGCTCACCACTTTCCTTTCCGCCCCATTTTTATTTTCCACAGGGTCGAAATAGCTCGTAAATTATTTTATAGATTTTTCTTTTTTCAAATAAATTTTAATATTGCAAGGAAAAAGAGTAAAAAAAAATTATCTTTAAAATGAAGGAGTAAAATAATTTTATTTTATTAAATGGAAGTGGTATCGAGACCCGTTTCAGGGAGGTGTGACGTGAACGTAACCTTGGCAACTTGCTCCGTATTTGACTCGCTTTTTCCCTCTTTTCGTTATCTATAGACCCAATTCTCTATTTTCTAGACTCAAATGCAAGTCGAGCAAAAGTAGGACAAACAGAATTCACGTCAAAGTTGGGGAAAGGATCATGAGTTATTATAGGGGAGACTGGTGCTCACTGGATAGGAGTACACACTGGATCATTTTCATTTTTTCATAATAAAAGTAATGATTATTAACTCTTATCATTTTTATTATAATTAACTTCAGGCTACTTGCGAAAAAGATAAGATTAGATGATATCCTTCCGATTGGGAGCAAATTTTCATTATTCAGTGTGTACTAGTCTCCTCTGTAGAATAATATTGGGATAGTAGTTTAAATATTTCATACGAATTTACATTATTTAAATTAATTATATTTAAAACAACAAAAGTAAAAGAATTTAAAAAATTTAGAGTAGAATAATGTCCATCCTATCAGGAGCAAATTTTCATTATTCAGTGTGTACTAGTCTCCTCTGTAGAATAATATTGAGTCATTAGTTTAAATAATTAATACGAATTTACATTATTTAAATTAATTATATTTAAAACAATAAAAGTAAAATAATTTAAAAATTTTAGAGTAGAATAATGTCCTTCCTATCAGGAGCAAATTTTCATTATTCAGTGTTACTAGTCTCCTCTGTAGAATAATATTGGGATAGTAGTTTAAATATTTAATACGAATGTACATTATTTAAATCCATTATATTTAAAACAATAAAAGTAAAATCATTAAAAAATTTAGAGTAGAATAATGTCCTTCCTATCAGGAGCAAATTTTCATTATTCAGTGTGTACTAGTCTCCTCTGTAGAATAATATTAAGTTAGTAGTTTAAATATTTAAAATGAATTTACATTATTTAAATTAATTAAATTTAAAACAACAAAAGTAAAAGAATTTAAAAAATTTAGAGTAGAATAATGTCCATCCTATCAGGAGCAAATTTTCATTATTCAGTGTGTACTAGTCTCCTCTGTAGAATAATATTGAGTCATTAGTTTAAATAATTAATACGAATTTACATTATTTAAATCAATTATATTTAAAACAATAAAAGTAAAATAATTTAAAAAATTTAGAGTAGAATAATGTCCTTCCTATCAGGAGCAAATTTTCATTATCCAGTGTGTACTAGTCTCCCCTGTAGAATAATATTGGGTTAGTAGTTTAAATATTTAATACGAATTTACATTATTTAAATTAATTATATTTAAAACAATAAAAGTAAAATAATTTTTAAAAATTTAGAGTGGAATAATGTCCTTCCTATCAGGAGCAAATTTTCATTATTCAGTGTGTAATAGTCTCCCCTGTAGAATAATATTGGGTTAGTAGTTTAAATATTGAATACGAAATTACATTATTTAAA
>JAAAKG020148630.1:0-10213 GCA_010014905.2 Druon quercuslanigerum | reverse complement strand
GGAGGGGGGGGGGGGGGGGTGGGGGGGGGAGGGAGAGAGAGAGAGAGAGAGAGAGAGAGAGAGAGAGAGAGAGAGAGAGAGAGAGAGAGTGGGGGATTTAAAAACGGAATGGCACGAGAGACAGCGGAGAGAAAAAGACCCGACCTGCTTTATTGTTTGTTTAGGTAGATCATAAGTGCTTTGGGCTTTCATGACTCCCGCTTTGATGATTATAGATGCAAATTTCTGACAATTTATACCTGTACCTTCCCCTAGGCGGTATTTACGGTGCATTCAGACTAATAAACCAGGTAATAAGTATTATCTCGGTGCACCTGCCCGCCCCCCGCCCCCGAACAACACCCTGACTGAAAGGAGAATCTCTGGATACAATTTGCGAAGGTTTCAGAGAACTCTCGAAACATCAGAAAAATTACCGGAAATACAAGTAATATTCCCGGAAAATTGGTAATAAAGAGAACAGAAAGAATTTCAAGAATTTAGATTATTTCCGAAATTTTTCGTTATCGAAGGTGACAGAGAGAGAATCGGAAGTGAACGTATACGCATTTTACGAGAAAGCCTCCTGTTCTTGATTTGTATTTATTTATTCATTATTTGTAGGTTATTGTTGTTAAATTTTTATATTTTTTTATGGAACTGGTGAACTTTTAGAGATCGGATATGACAGGCTCTTGAGAAATCGGATTTTTTTTTAAATTATAAAAGATTCTTACGAGCCTCGACATTTTTCGGGATTTTCACGTAATTGTCGATATATCGAGATAGGTTTCATGAACCGTCGGAAGATCTTGTAACATATTAAAGAATTTTCGTGCATTTATCTAGTTTTATTCTTGTCGACGGACATGAAACCGACAAAGAGCAATGTATTCCTATGACTTAGGAAAGGGGGAATCAACGCGACGGGACAATCGAGAAGACCCCGATTTCGTGGAAAGCTCGGCTGTTAGCGAAATTCCGGATACGGTAGGGGCTACGTTGGAAAAGTCGGTTGAGGGACATTGTGGGCAGTCTAGGGCCAATTGTGGTGCAATAATAGCGCAGTTACCAGGTTGTGCAAAATACCTAATGCGGGAGGTCCTACATAAATTTTTAAGGAGGCTTCATTTGAACACAAACGAAGTAGATGAGATTCTGCGCGAGCGGATGGGGCGTTACTTCGCGCTTCAGGGGGGTAACCTGGCAATACCCTGGTATCCAGAGGACGAGGTCTGTCAGGGACAAGTACCATCAAACGAAGAGAGCGAGGAGACCGCGCGAGGCCCACGGAAGCCTCAAGGCAGCGAATCGGGTTCCAACAACCGTTTACCATGTTGGAAACGACCCATGATTGGCACCGACAATGGCCAGGAATGGGAGGAGACCACGCTTTAAGGGGTGCGTTATCACCAACCTACGCCCCCATTCCTACGAGCCTCTTCCCTCAGATGAACCGGACCTTGATAAGGGAAGAAGAGCTCGGGCAAACCAAAGCGCCAGATTTAGTTCGGCCCAAGATAGGAGGTATGTTCGAACGGGCGGACAGGGCCAATATAAGCCACATCGAGAGCCATGGTGACAGAATAGGGAGAAAAGTCACGAGATGGAGAATAGGTACTCTCACAAATGGGAGAAAAGACCGGTATATACGGGTTATGCGCAGCAAATACGCGCATGGGCCAAGAGCACCCTGTGAATTTAAACCGGAAACTACTACGAGTCAGGGGTATGCTTAGGGATGAGGGCTAGGCCCCGTGCGACCCTTCTGCAAATCTAGGGACGTGACAAGGCTCGTAGAAGGGTGGAAGGTCAGTTTCAACGGACAGAAGGGATCAAGTGTGGACAACTTTTTGTGGAGAGTCGAAGAGGGCTTAGATTTGAAGTGGGGGCATCACCAAATCCGGATGGCCGAAGACAGTAGGGAGTACATAGCGTTACCAGTCCTTGGAATGAGACTCTAGTTCACAAGGATGCCCTTTGGACTGTCAGGGTGCCCTGCGACATTCCAGCGACTGGTAGCCTCCCTCATAGGGCAAGATGAGAAACCTAACGTCTACGCGTAGCTCGATGACATAGTCATCGTAAATGAGACGTTTAAGGGTCATCAGGAATGGGTAGCTCGACTTATAGTCCGTTTACAGGGCACCGGACTGACGATTAACCCAACGCAATGTGAATTGGCGAACTCACCGTGCGTGTTGGGAAAGGCGTCGTGGTACCGTCGCTTCATACCTGACTTTGCGACTAACGCGGAACCACTGAACAAGCTACTTAGGACAAAAATCCCATGGGAATGGGGAAGCGAACAGGAAACCTTGTTCGCTAAGCTTAAAGAACAAATCAGAACGGGACCGATACTAACGAACCCAGACTTCGAAGTCCCATTCGTGTTCCAGACCGAAGCGAGCGATTTTGGTCTGGGAGCAGTCTTGGCGCAGACGCAAGACGGCGTTTAGAGAGTAAAAGCTTTTGCGAGAAGGATGATCTCAGACGACGAAAGAAAATACTCAGTTACGGAAAAGGAGCGTTTAGCCGTGACCTGGCCAGTTAGGAAATTACGGCACTATCTAGAGAGGTTTCACTTCAATCTGTTCACCGACCACATTGAAGTGCGATGGTTACACAACCTTTATAATCCGACAGACCGATTGGTAAAATGGGCATTTGGCCTCCTCGAACACGATTTTAAGGTCGTGCACCGGAAAGGAGCTTTGCACCATGTGCCTGACGTCCTTTCTCGGATGTACGAGGAGGAAATAGCAATCCCCATAGCTGCCATGGAGCCGGTGAAAGACGAGTGGTATCGTAAGTGACTGCTTAAGGTGGAAGAGACCCCTAGAATTTGGGAATGGAACGGACATACCGGAGAGCCTCGGCAGCCGGCCTAATGGGCCGTAGGCTGGTTCAACAGCCTTGAACGGTAGTGGCTACCGACGTAATGGGCCCGTGGCCACAGACAGCATTTGGCTTCGAATATCTAGTGGTATTCGAAAACCTTTACACCAAATGGGTAGAATTAGCACCCACGAGACACGCAAACGCCGAGAAAATAATCAAGGCTTTTGAGGATAACATATTGAACCGATGGGGTGCACCGGAAGTTCTTGTGTCGGATAATGGAACAGAATGCGTCAACCAAGCGTTACAAGGGTTGACCGAGACGTATGGAATCCAGCAATCGTTTACTCCGGTGTATCATCCGCAGGCGGACCCTGTGGAGCGATTCAATCGAGTCCTCAAAACAATAACCTCGGCGTACGTAGCACAAGACCAAAGATTTTCGGTTGGCCTATAATACGTTTTGAACAAAAGCCGTACAATAGCCTACGCCGAAAGCTCGAAGAACCAAACGAATTGCTCCCACCGAACCACGGGGTATGGATGCAAATAATGGTTAAATTCAAGGAGCTTCAAGATCTAGTCGCCTTGCACCAAGAGAATGCGTTCGTCCGTCAAAAAGTAAATTATGACAAAAGGCGGCGACACACGGTCTTTCAAGTGGGAGATAGGGTCATGCGCAAAGCTCAGGTAACATTCTAGGCCCAAGAAAGGGTAACGAGAGGATTTGGGGGTAAAACCCAAGGATCCTACATCGTGGTACGCGTTTTAGGGCCTTCATTATACGAATTAGGGACGGAAGACGGACAATTGGTAACAAAATTTCCAGTAAAGCTCCTAGTCCCCTACCACGATGAGGGACCGCCTAAGGAGAGGGGAGTAGTGGAGCAGTAAATAGCAAATACCTTTCTTGTTGTTCTTCTAAACCGTTGCATATCCATGGTACTGTAGAAATAAACAGACCGTAGATTTTTTACTTCTATGTGCAATCTGGTGCTAATTATCCAGCTTTAGGGTGCCTATTTCCTTTTTTTACTACGCCACTTTAGTTTTTCGGGAAGTTTTGATCCTGAGTTGCCTCACAAATTGAAAGAAAGGTTGAACAGCGTAGTAAAATCGAAATTGCAAACACATCAACCAATATAGTATTTTTTTCGCTCTTAAACGACGTGGAGAGAACGTAATAGAATGGTATTAGGCTAAAGAGGAGCCTAACTGAATATAAATACAGTGAGAAATAGGAACAAACCATAAGTGTGAAGGGTCGAAGCCAACAGGGAAGGCACCGGAAGAGAACCAAGGCGACACACATGTAGCGACGAGGAATCCAGAATCCCCAGAATCCGCAACACTGATGTTGCGTGACTGCGCAACAATTTCGCGTCGCTCCCTAGAGGCAGCACCAATCAGTCACTAGCATAACCGTTGACCACACTTTACTACTCAAGGGGCTCTACCGAAACCATAGGACAGGTAGGAGTAGCACGAGGCGTTAGTTCAACTACCAGCGGCGAGCGGCAGCAACGGGCGGGCCACCGTAGCAGACACAACCATCCCTGCAACACCACGTCATGGTAGCCATGTTATTAGTAGCGTGCGCGCAGCCAATAGCGACCCTGGTACTCCGTACGACGAAACTAATCGGCAAGACGGATACTGCCACGGAAGCGCACTTTTTACACCAAATCGACGGAATAACTAGAGAATAAAGATAGACTCAAAGGATTTACCGCCTTTAAGTGCCTTTTCCGCCCCGGTTCCGATGGAGAACCCTTCGTGGCTCGTAGCTTGGAGGAACGTTCGGCTCAAGAACGGACGATAGCAAGTTAAGGCGAACGGATTCCTTCAAACGACTAAGCAACGAGAATGTCAAGAATCCTGGAGGTCGTAGAGCATGGCGCGGGTGTCTCCGGCCACCATCTCGTACACTGCCTGGGTTCCTTAAACAAAGTCTCTCCGCGACTCTTCGCTGCTCAGTTATAGAAATTAGGTCAAATCGATTTGATTCTCGAGGGTTCAATTTAAGGTTCGTGAATTTTTTCTTAGAACATAGATTTCTTCATTGCTTTTTATTTCTGCTTCAATAAAAATTGGCTAGAATTATTTTTGTGAAATTTCGGAATCAAATGTGTACTTTTCTCTCTCACTTATGTGAGTTACCACCCCCTTAATTGTGCTTAATCGGAATTAGCCAACCTGCTAATGGACGCCCGGATACTTCCGACGAGGTTCTGATAGGGAGGACCCTATCTGGCGGTGGTTTATAAATTCAAAGAGGTTCGAGGGTTGTTCGTGGGTCAAAAGTGTGTGACCCAAGAACTCGGTTGATTCCGGCGTGAATTTTGATCCAAAATGGCTTGCTAACCAACTTTTCTTTTAGTTTAGGATACTAAAAGAGAGAATCAAAGGCCAGTGTAATAGATTTGTTTTTTCAAAAAATATCGCGCTCACGGGCAGAAATACATACATATATACATAAAGATAGACAAATTCGTAAAAATCTACTTTTTGGTGTCAGGGGGTCTCAAAACGTGGACATTTAACGAAAACTGGGGGTCAAATTTTACACAAATTTAATAAATCACAAATAACACTGTAAAAATTGAACAAATTCTTAATATAATATAAAATGATATAGTAAGAAATTTTCAATACCATGGTGTCCACAATTACAAGAAAAAGGACAATTCTTCTATTTATTGGCATTCAAGTAAAATATCGGTTTAACATTATTGCTAAAAAATTAGTCCTGTATCAGGATGGAAAAAAATATTTTTTGTGTTGTCACAAAATTGTAGATTTTTAGAAAACAATTACATAAAGTAGTAAGTACATGTTTTTATGTTTTTAGAACGGCAAGAAAATAAAGTAATTATATAGACTTTTCCGCTATCACCACAGGCAAAATCATAGACCCTAGGACTATTGATAAATGATTTAATAATTTTTACTAATCGTTTCAACAATTAGTAATGACAGTTTCTCAGAAACATAAAAAATCAATTCTTTCAAAATAGTACAAAAACACAGAAAATGTTTATTCCCGAGTTGTTAAAGACCCAACTGGCAAATTCCTGAAAAAAGTCAATCGCCCAATTTTAAAATTCCCAAAAATAGTAAATTGTTGATTTTCAAATTGACGCCCAAAGATATTTAAAACTATGTATAATATTTAATATTTGCGGTAGTTTTATTTTCTTACAGGGATTTTTAATTTTTTCGGAAAATTATGTCAAAAAATAGCCTAGCACTGCATTTGTTAATTAAGGTTATTAAAATAAGCATCAATTTCTATTAACTGACTAAATAGGAAATTTTAGGTCCATTTTGTAGGAAAACCTTTATTTATACCATCATAAATACCTTATGTGAATAACTGTTCATAAAAATTGTTTGGAAAATACAAAATTATTTAATGACTTTTATTATTTCAATATAAAAACTCTTTTTGTTTATAAATTATTCAGATTTACTGCGAATCAAGTGACGAATCGCAACCGATCCCAGAGAAACTATTTGCATGCAATATTTTTATACACAAAGATTAGGCTAAAGATTTTGCATATTACAACCGACCAACCAAGTGCTTATAAATTAATTAATAATTATCACAGATTTAAAAAAAAGTAATATTAATTTTCCAATCCAACTTTTGAGGCATTAAATTAGCATTGATGTATTTCCCGAGAATATATTTGTTTTCTCCAACTTACAGAATCGACTTGTGAAAACGTTTTTCGATTATCCTATGCCGTTATAATTAATGGAAATATAAGTGCGGGCAAAAATGGGTTTGCCACTTAACTTGTGTTTGCGCCGACAGACAGATTTTTGATTAAAAACAAATTGGAGAAAAAGTGAGTTAATTTTTTCTTGGAAGGAAAACGAATGAAGCCATGCGCTACGAGCAAAAACGAGTTGAATCTTTAACTCGTTTTTGCTCGTAGCGCGTGACCTAATCTGTTTTTCCGCTGAGAAAAAGTACACCCACTTTTGCTCCGACTTCTTTCTTAGACCGCTTTTGCTATCAGGCCCTTAAATGACATTGGATAAATTTATGCACTAATTGTCGGTAAAATCACTTTTAATAAATAAATCATAAATTAAAAACTTATTTTTTATTGTTTATAAATAATCTTATTATTGGAATAAATGTTTTCATTACATACAGTTTTCACTATTGCGAGCCTATGTATGAAAGTATTTGAGATCACTTAATCGAAAAATTTATAAAACAGCTTGTTCGTTGGCATGTAAGCAATGTAGAATGGCACACGCGTATCGGAAAATTGAATTAGAATCATTGTAATTTAGAACAAAAAAGACGAATACCATTGCAATAGAAAAAATTATGTAGAATTATTATGTATTATATGTATGTTACCGGCAACGCCCGCAGTGGCGGCCAACCTAAGTTTGACGAGGCAATGGGCGTATTATCCATTGGAGAGCAAAAGCTTCACGATTTTTAAAAAATAATAAATTATGGACCAGTAGAAAGAAAAATATTTACATCTTCTGAATTAATAAACACCTGGTCAAACAACTTCCAGATCTTTTAACATGTATTTAACTAAGCATGCAGAGTACACCCTCTCTTTCACACCAAATTTTGGCATGCATAAGATTTTCAGATTTTCCTCCTATTTATCCCAAACCACTCTACGAAAACGTTGAGCTAGGCGGACGGTGAGGGATGAGCAACCAGATCCACAAGATTTTTATAAGCTCTTTCTCATGGCGCTGCACAGTGTAGCGAAAAGCACTTTTTGTGGACAAAAAAGTCTGTCTACAACCCAATTTTCAATGGATTTCGACGTTTTTTTTTAATGAAAGTAAGACTTTCGAGTATATCGAGACGGTGCGAGAATTTCGATTAAGCTAAACCACACATTTTTATTTACCAACTGTTTATGTGTTAAAATAAAAAATTGTGGTGTTAGGTTAACAATAACTGTTTATTTACTAACACATTATAATAAGAGGACAAGCTTTGAGGAATGACTACCGTTACTGCGCGCAAGCTACAGCCCGTTCGTGACGAATGGTTCGGCTGTGTTAGAGAATTGTCTTTTTTGATTCAAGGTACTAGAAAGTCTGACTAGTTTTTAAATACAGAGTAGTCGAAGTATCGAAAAGTAAGGAAAATTTAGGAAAATTGAGTAGGCAGAAGCCTGATGCTATTGGTTAAGATTAAACGGTGGAGACAACGGTTTCTTGAAGGGAGAGATGGTGAGAATTTTCGCAGGATGGCAGAGAAAAAAGGGACCGCACGGTCAAGGCGACCTGGCGACAGGGTCGTAAACTTTACGGGCTACATAAGATCTGTATTCGATGCCATTAGAAGACCGCGTTTGCACTCGAAAGTAGAGAATTATCGAAAGGAAAAAAGGGAACGAAGAAACATAAACATATAAAGTCCGGACTACAGTTTGCTAATGGAAACAACCGTCATAAAGAACTAAAATACATTTGTGGATCTATTTAGCAAGCAAATGTCCTGAAAATAAGCTGAGAATCGGACATCCTCTTAGGTTGGGTTTTCCCACTTTGAAAAGTAATATCTAAAAATTATGCTTCAAGATTTTACAGAGAGAAACAATATTGTTACCACGTAACAACAACAAAATAAGCAATATTTTTATCCTAACTTTTCAGATATACCTTTCTTGTGAGAACTGCGAATTGACTAAAGAAGAGCCTTAATCAGTGTAATTACTATCTAGCAATAGTTTTCAGTAGGTCAAAGTAAAAAAAATTGTTTATAATCTTTAAAACAAATTAACGAAAAAGGTAATTTTTTGTGATTCGCAATGAGAAGTTGTTTTAAATTCACAATTTTTATATAGAATATGAGAGGAATATATGACTAATTATGATTATTTCAAAATATATGCTATTTTACAACATTATTTAAACAATCTTTATGAACAAACACTCAGTTTTATTACGTTACAATGAGGCTACACTTTTTACAGAATCGAACAAAAATGTAATTATTTTAACAATATTTATAAACAAAAACACATTTTTAACATTATTCTACGAATAAGACCAATTTTTCTTGCGGAACCCACTCAAAATGTATCGCTAGTGCCTCCTAGATGAAATTTTTTTTAATTGATAAAAAATATTAAATTTATAAACAATTTTTTATAAATAAATGCACCTTTTGGCCATTTTCCCAAGAATCGGCACCATTTTCCTTGCGAAATCAACTAAATATGTATTTCTAGGGACTCTTTGTTATGCTACTATGCGAACGGATAAGAAAAGTTAATTATTTAAACAACTTTTATAAACAAATCTACATTTTGGTCACTTTTGCACTAACAGACTTATGTTTTTCGTGGAGTAAGCTAGAAATGTCTTACCAATGACTCCTTGTTTTGCTTTGTCCCATTTACAAGAACAGTTCATTATTTAAACAATATTTATTTAGAAATGCAGGGTTTGAGCATTTTCCTATGAATAGTATTCATTTTGTTTGGGAAATCAACAATAAATGTCTTCTCAATTATTCCTTCTTGTTACATTTTTCTAATTAGGAAAAAGTATTGATTGTTTACATAATATTTATAAACAAAGTCACAGTTTGACTGAATATTTAATCTGTACATGACCTTCCTGGCATAAACCCACTTTGGACTTCCCAAATCTTATCTTCAGTTATTTTCATTACCCTACGAATAAGTATCTTTGAGTATATTTTACTTACGGTACTTAATAAGCTGATCCCTCTATAATTATTGCAGTCACTTTTATCTCCCTTTCTTTTGTATATTGGCACAATAATCGCTTTTTTCCAATTGCCTGCGACTTCTCCTACTTCGATGCATCGATTTATTAGTTTGCACAGTCTATGTGGTATGTACTCGCCACCGTGTTTGAGCATTTCAGCGGTAATAATGTCTACCCCGGAAGTTTTACCGTTTTTCAAGTTCTTGATTATATCCCTAACCTCAGTGACACATACTTTTTCAATAGAGTTTTCTAACGCATTGTGTTGTACACCGCCGTTGTGGTTTCCTATAGCTTCATTTTCGGATTGTGCCCTAAAATGATCTCTGAAAGCGTCTTTAACCCCGTCTTCCTCATATTGCATTTCCCCTTTGCATTTCTCACGTTGACAAATTCTGTACTTTCAATTCCCTTTATTGCTTTATAAAGCAGTTTCTTGCATCCTTGAAAGTTTTTTTTTTTATTTTCTTCTCTTCTTCTGCTCTAATTTTATCTTTGCTTTTTCTAATTAGTCGCTTCAGTATCCTCTTTTTGCGTCTGTATTCTTTTATTCGTCTATTTATTTACTCATCGCGAAGACCTGTCCTGTTCAACGTTCTTCGGTACGCTACTTTCTTTGTTTTTTGGGCAGCCGCAATTTCATCATTCCACC
>JAAAKG020148629.1:0-10214 GCA_010014905.2 Druon quercuslanigerum | reverse complement strand
ACCATACTAGTACCCGACTAGACCCCGACTAGGGTAAGTCGGGTCAACTGACCAGCCCCCGACTAATTCACCGTGACTGAACTAGTCGGGCACATACTCAGTTGTCCCGACTAGCCGCCGACTTAAAGTGGGGTCAACTGGTCGGATACCCGACTAGCCCCCCATTTGCATTTCTACACGGGTTGCGTATTACTATCCCCAAAAACTATATCGGTCTTCACCGGTATGTAGTTCAGTTTAATAGATGAGTAATTCATTTTACGAAGCACTCATTTTTCTAAAGAAGGAGTAATTTATTATTTGAATACATGCAATGAATTATTTATATTAACGTGATTTAATTCTTAACGAATTAATTTAAAATTGATGGACTTTTAATTCAAGTTTCCATAATATGTAGCCCTGCACTGTATTTTTTTTCTTTTCCTATTTCTAGCGTCTCTCTTTCTCTTCCTAATGTATCGCGATGATGGCTACTACAGACGGTTCGAAGTGAAAATCTTGCGTCTTGTTGAAGATTACTATACCGCCGCCAGCGGTCCAGGGGCTGGATGCGAACTCCGTGATAGCTTTTACCCAAATGAATTAGAATTTAGTATAATATTGTTCCAAAATAGGTAAAAACCAGGTTTTATTCCACTTATTCGTATTACAGTACCGATGATTAATATTATCATATGAGTAATTAAAATACGCCGACGACTAAGTGATATTCTAAATATAAAATATTATAAATCTCCATATCAAGAATTAACACTATGAAAAAATTATATTCTTTTCACTGAGTTTTCGAAAAATAATTTGAATAAGAAAAGTGGTGAATATTATAATCTTTAAAACGTATTTTAGAAACCCATATTGTCAATATGACTTTGAAAGAAACCTGAGACGCATAACAAAGTATAAAATCATTATTCTTGATTTTTCATATAGTTTCGTTTGAGAATGCTCCTCGAGTGTTTCCGTCGTTTTCCGAGCGAGCCCGATTGTGCAGAGCAGAACATGGAACGCATGGAACACGGGTCACCGTCAGTCCAAATCCAAATCGGTCTAATTCCACGTTTTATAAAAAATCAATTTAATCATTTGAACTGATAAAATGTTAAACCTATATATTAACAAAATGTCTGAAGCAATAAATCACTTGTGAAACAGGGTCCAGATGTTTGTCATACTGCCCTGAGGTTCGAAGCGACGCCGCTTTACCAAAAATTTTGCCAAATATTCCATAGTGTAAGTTAGCCGTGGGGTTTCGATGTTAGCGATAAAATGTGTTAGTGATTTAGCTAAGTCCGGTTCGAATCTCGCCGCAGCGATTCAGATTTTTCATAGCGATTAAGCGGGCGATTATGCATATGTAGTGAATAAATAAAGTGTACAATAATAAAAATAATAATTGTACGCGTGTTTCCATATTTAATTGTATTTATTTTATGTATTTAGTTGCTCCTTCTGAAGGCTAAATCTTTTAGTGGAGTAAGTTATTTTTCATATAGTCGTTTAAATTTCTCATATGCTTTGTGTGGCAACGTCGAAAGATGTTTTCACTCTTTCGAACCGAATGTATTACTATCATTGTATCTTCGCTTGTCAACTTTGATAGAATGAATTTTTAATTATTGCAAGTTTTATATGAGTTAATGCAACATCCTTTCCATTGGTTAAAACAAAAATATTAGTTTTGACGGCCGAAAACCACCATATTAATTTTTGATACGCAAACCCCGTTTTCCCTAGTTTAGAACGATAGTATAATATAATAAATTCTTATTCTCAGTGTAGATAGATTTGATTGCTTTTTTTATAATTCAATTTTTAAGATTTGCAATTAAACACTTTGCAATTTAACAAATTTATAAATAAAAATCCTTCAATTTCGATTATTATAAAGATTTAAACTTTAAAATTCTTCAATATTTAATGCGTATAATAGAGCATGTAACTTAGCAATATTTTCTTATAAAAGTTTAATTTTTAACATATAAAATTGAAATTTATTTAATCAAACTCAATCTAATTTTAAATGATTTCAGGCTTAGATAGAAGTGATTCTTGTATCGATATAACATGACGAGGATTTGAAATTCCAATTCAAACTAAGGAATTTCTATTCAATTTTAATAAATTCATGTAAAAACAGTATCTTATAAGATGTGAAACTGACGTATTTTGGAATTTTTAACATTTTTATATATTTTTTTCATTTGCAAATAGTTTAGGAATAGAAAAATTGGATATTTTAATACTATTATTTACAAAAGAGGAATTGATAGTTTATATATTCAATTTGTTTATCGTCAAATATTAACCTATACTAATCTAAATGCAGTAATCCCCTCGATTAACGGAACTAACCGCATACATTTCAATAAAAAAATTTTCTCGGTGTGGATATACGACGTTTCAAATTAATCGAAGTTATGCGCTTTTCGCAATTTTACACCTATTTTAGAAAATAATTGAAAATTGCATTAAAATTAAATTAAAAAAAGGTAACAGAACCATTCATAATGTTCGTTTTTACTTGCAGCTTCTTTTCTCTGGGATTTTTTGAAAATTTTGGCTCTCATTGTCAATATCCTAAATTTGTGAATGCAGCTGTATATGTAAAAGTGTAATTGAGTTAGTCACACATAGGTGTACATACATATAAATTATATTCAAGTATTGCATACATCAAATAAATTTGCATTTTAAGATAAATTCTCAAATTTCCCACCTTCACCCGAGCAAAATTATATCGTCTTGAGTTGGACTTGGTTCATCTTGAGTTTATGTTTAAGACGGTTGTGTCTCGCAGACAGCATCTTCCAGATAAAAAATTTAAAAACTTTTCCCTAAGAAATATAATTTTAAAACCCGATAAAACTTGTAATTTTTAATGAATGACTTGCAAATTTATAACTTGGAACCCGTCAGTCTCAACAACTACATGCGTAACCGCAAAAACTGATATTTCTAGGTTCGCCATGTAAAGAATATAATTATTCCATGCAAAACAAATTTACTAATGCATACAAAATAAATCCCATGAAGGTACATATACAACCATTCTGTAAAATTTTCAGTGTATCTCTTGAGTTCGGCTTCAAGACGAAAAATATTATTTCACTGGCAGCCACGTAGAATATTCAATGAGTGAAAAGAATACATTTTTTAACGAAAGTAATATTGCAGATCATCTCGAGGAAAACTTTCAGTATTCTACAACAAATACAAAGGAATAAATACCCTATACATACATCTTGCCCCACTTTGACCACGGTGGTTTAGTATATGATGAATGACCGACGATTTAAATTTAGAGCTCGAGCGTTTGTTAAATGTCTGTTCCCGTTTTATCTACCATTTTCCTGAATAGGAACACATAACTACATAAAGACTAAAGGTTGATTTTCTAAATTTTTCCAAGAGAAAACAATTATTTATACTTAATTTGCTCTACACTCTTTTTCATAACAAATCCCCTGAGTACCTATTTAACCCCTTCCAATTTGTAGAAAGAGACCTTTCAGCACATTCTGAGCGTCGTAAAAGACATAAGATCCTTAAGATTCTTATCCGCAGAACGTGTCAGCTTCAATGATCATTTGTAGTAAGAGGTGGGCGGTTATGGAATAAAGTACCATACGATATTAAAAATGCACCTTACCTGTATCATTTCAAGAATCTCTTTTTTAAATATTTGTACAATACTCCTAACTCAACTCTCTAAATTACTCACTGATATACAAGACTGGTGCACAAGACCTGCTCATTAATCAGTCAGTATTAGTAACTACGCTTTCATCTCATACCCAATCTGATACGTATTCTGAGGTCAAATCTAATCATTTAACTATTTTATTTTAATTATATATGAAATTATAAAATTAATCAAGTATTGCTGCCGATCAGTACTTGCACAAATTTAAAATGGCCTTGTATTATCCGGTTCCTCAGAGGGTTATTTAGCTCTAGAAGCATTTCATATCATTTAGTGCAAATTTTTAATTTAGTATTTTCATAGCATTTTCGATATATTTCGATGTACAATGGTTTGTTTTGGAAAACTGGTTAACTAGCTTGATGTATTTTTTTATCTCGTTTTCAACCTGGTGCCATTTCTAGAAAAATTTAAATAATGTAACATAATGTATTAATCAATGATACAGAGGAGACCTTCCTGCAGTATTGTAGAACAAATAAATGAAAATATAACAAAAACAATTTCTCTGATTAACCATAAACGCGTACTCGTAAAAGAAATATCATTTTTAAACATTTTGTAATTCTGGATTGATGAAAATCAAAATATAGGAATAATTTAAGATCTGTGGTAGTATGATTTAATATTTAATTTTTATACTATATACTCGAAAGAATACCTTGATATTCAAGAAAACATATCTTTCATTTAAAAAAGATTTTTGCGAATAAAATACATAATTTTTATAATCACTATCTATTATATGCATGCGCATGTGCTCTTCAACTTTTGTATTACTTTTCATTATTCAGCCAATTTTGGAATAACTGTATCTTTGATAGAAGTTTTTGACAACTTAAATTTTCGCTGAAATTAGATTCTGAAAGAATGTATTTATTGAATCCATGTGAGTTAGTACACGACTTAGCAAACGTGATTAATCCGGAAGCAAATATATGTATAATAAATATAATAAACAATAATGTGTCTTTGAAAATTTATCCTGTGATTATAAAATAGAGATCTACGTAAATTCATGGCATATATCATGAGTGAAGATGACATCGTGGTTCAACTGTTCACATGAAAATGTTCAGAAAATAAATTATCATACTTCAAATGCGAATGATGGACCATTACCATATCTACAGAAAACGCATAAAAATATGTTGATATACCATAAAATATATTGTTTCTGCACTTTTGGGTTATGCAGTTTAATATTGTGGCGGAATTTAATTTTTGTAGAATGAATTTCGCTGGAACTTTTACAGCCATTTTTGTAAATTAGCGTATCAAAATAATAAATCGCCAAATCATTAAAACATTAATACTTTTAATTTTTAAAACTTTATTCTGAATTTAAAATGAAGAAGATGGCAGACAAGAATTAAGTTTAGAAGAAAGACAGGAAAAAGGTTTGAGAAGGTGGAGGGCAGGTGAAAAATCGAATTTCTTAAAAGGGGGAGAAGGCGAGAAGAAATTTTTTAGCGTGACAGTAGAAAATATGATATAAGAAAAAGTTACAAAGCGTAGGAATGAAAAGGAGGAGAGGAAGGATAGGAAAAGGATAAGGGAAATGGGATTCCATTTTTAGAAAGTAAGAGAAAAGAGAAGGCAGACAGGAGGAATAAGAATGCAATTAGAGGGTCGCAGATGAAGAACAAAGAAAAACGGGAGGGTGTGGATGCGCTGCTACTGTGGGTTAATGGCAAAGTATAGACATTTTAGTTGGAGGGCAGAAAAGAGAAGGAAGTGGTGATTGTGGAATTGAAGAGGTGGGAAGCGAAGTTGGGGATAATGATAAATAAAAATAGGATAAAGAATAAGGGGTTTTTCATTGATCATGATTTGAGGAGGAAGGCAACAGATGTGCAGAGAATGCTGAACGTCAGGGCTAGGTAGGCGAAGAGTAAAGGGAGAGCGGCAAAGGTCCGGTATAGGAAAATATAAATAGATGAGAAACTTTGAGAGTGGAACGAGGAGAAAGAGGTGTTGATGGAAGAGCAGAGGAATTTGTTTTGTAGAAAGTAGCTAGGTGCGGGTGAAGCCAGGCGAAAGAGTAGTGAAGGTGCTGTGCTGGATCGTAGGAGAGGTAAAGAAAAAAGATTATGATTTCTGAAGGTATATTCAAAGGCTTGATATTGTGTGACAGGTAGACACGTGGATAAAGGGAAAGGAATGGGATAGAATAGAGCCAAAGCTGTGAAGGGCGTATAGTTGATGACCTCAGGAGGTGGAGAGAGTGATGAATAAAGGAAGGGCTATTGAGAAGATTATAACGGGTGTAGGGGTGAATTAGAGGAAGAAGTTCATAGAGAGGGAGACGGCTAGTGCGTGCGAAAGAGGACAGTAAACATAGGAAGAGTGAAGTATAAGTTTGTAACATCATACCGTAAGGATGGGGTGAGAAGGTTTAAATAAATTATGAGAGCCTTGCTAGGCAGAAGAGAGGAGAGATGCTGGTAGTAAGGGAGGGTGGGTTTAATGCGAGGAACGGGAGGGCACGTGGCCTTTGCATAAAGAGGAAAGATTTAAAAGGAAATCGAAGACTTAGATAACAAATAAGGAGTGGGAGATCCAAAGGGACTGTATGAAGGATAGAGGCTGGGCGGGGGCGAATTGTATCGTAACATGGGACTCGCTTTTGCAGATGACATAGAGCTGCCAGGAAAGTTTATGCAGGGCTTTGAGGAAATGATGAAAAGTTTAAGAAGATGCCTGGATATGAATTGATGAGAGCAGAATGAGGACAAGTCCAATGTTATGGTGTTCTTAAAAGGAGGTAAAAGGGTTAAGAGGAGGTGAGTGGAAGTGGAAGTGAAAGGAGGTGCAGAAGGTAAAAGAAGCTTCCTGTTTTGGAGGAAAGAGGGAGTGGATGGTCATATAAAAGAGAGAGAGAGTGAGAAGGGCAAATGTGTTGATGAGAATGAAGTTGGTCGAGTCGTCAGTAATGATTGTCCTATTTTATGGATTGTTGGTGTGGTGGTGAAGGGAAAGTAAGGACGTAAATCGGATCCAGGACCGGTCTGTAAAGTTAACATTGGGCTTGGCAAGGAATATAAGGAGAAATTTTTAGAGAAGGGGGGGGGGGTATTGTAAGCTGTTTAGGGCGTGTTGGTTGGATACAGAGAACAGGGGGTTGGGATATGGCTGTTGAAAGGGATTTTAGAACGAATAAATTACAGATGGATGAAGTAAGAAGAATGCACGAGGAAGTCAGAAACATATATGAGATGTTTAAGAAAAGCGGCATGAAGAGAGTGAAGAGGAGGTCAGAATAAGAAATTTAAGCTTCAGCAGGAATCATGTTGGTATTATATTCATTGCCCCCATTGGTATTATTAGGGTCTTTTAAGATTTCTATTGCTTTTCTAAGTTTTTTGGAAAAATACATTTTTTTGCGATGACCTTCGTTTTGTGAAATAAAATGTTATGTCTTGTTTTGAAATGATGCTCAGCTACTGCTGATTGCGTGAAATGTTTTATTCTCATTTTACTCTCATGGATGTAGAGTAGGATGGTGGTTGTGTTTCTTTTCCATTTGTATGTTGTGTCGACTTGGTTTCTTGAGCGTATTTCCTTATTGCTTTATTAATTTGTTTGTTTCTATAATTGTTCTATGCTCGTATTTTTCAACATTTTGTCATTCCTTATTTACGTTTTCTTAATCAGTTATAGAGGCAACTCTCTATACAAGGGAGTAGATGACCGATTTTTGTTGAGGGCGATGATAGTAGGATAAGGCATGTAGGTATCTGTTTGTATCAATGAGTTTTTTGAAAGCTTCGTGTCCTAATGTGTTATTAGAACTTTTTCAAGCTAGTATTTCTAAGAAAGGCAATTTTTTGTATTGTTCAATATCCATGGTAGACTGGATATTAGGGTGTAATCAATTAATAAAATCTAAAAACTTCTGTCGTTCATTTCGTATATTTCATCAGATAAAAAAAATGTAAACGAAATGGAATAAAAATTCCAGTTTAAGCTTGCATTGGCTGAATATTTCTGTTTCCAGACTTCCGTAAAGATGTTCGCTATTACAGGTGAGATTACAGATCCCATTGCTGCTTCTAAGGTTTGTTCGTATAATTGGTTATTGAAAGATAAGTGTTACTGAGAGAGTGTTCAAAAAATGTATGAAACCGGAGTGGAAGTTTGCAGAAAATTTAATAATATCAGTTGTATCTGAGATTGGTACTCCCGTAAAGAGAGATACTTCGTCGAAACTCACAGGCATGTTTTAGGGATGAATGTGAATCTTTGGATTCTTTTTGATAAATTCAAAAGAGTTTTGCACACGAGTTCGTAAAGTTTTGGAGGTATGGGGTTAGTAGGTATTAATTAAGATAAAATTTTGCAGTCAACATAAAAGTCCTTTAGAAGGTGTTTTGTTTTGCTGACTATTGTTTTTTGGGATCTGCTCTCAGTCTTTATATGTATCGTCAGTTAGAGGATCCCTTATTTTGTTGTTAGAGTCTTCTTTATTCATTATCAATGTTTTCTTGCCTTTTTCTGCGGACAATGTTATGATGTCTTTATTTCAATTGGGCTTGGTGCAAGATGTTCGCCCTTCTACGTGATATGTCATTCTATTTTTCGGGCGAAAGGGTATAAATTGTAGACTCTAAATTACTGATGATTTATTCTTTGGGGATTTTGGAAGGAGATATCGCTGGTAGGATAGTCACGGATGTTTTTGACTGAGTTAAGGTTTTAATAATTTTTTGGAGGCAATGTGAAAGACAAATTTGGTATATTTTAATCTTTCTTTGAAGAGAAGCACACTTTTATTGTACAGAATTCATTTAAATTTAGGTTTCACCAAATTGTTTTTCAACTGTAAAGATTTTCAGTTGATGTTGTCCCTGCACCGTTTCTAAAAAGCTAAAGATGTTAGTAGCTTACCTTGAAAGAAGTACTGAGCCAATGTATAAAGGGACATAAAAGTAAAGTTAGGCTAAAACACTTCAGGCAATCAGCACTAGCTTAGCAACATATCGAAACAGAAAATAAAATTTTATTTGACAAAACAACCGTCATCGCAAAAACACACAATACTTTTCCAATATAACATAGAGAAGCAATCGAAATCTTGAACACCTTGATAACATCAATAGTGACAATGGGTATATTACCAATCCTATTTAGCTTTCCATCCTCTTGGATTAAAAAAACGACTTTATTGGCCAATCAGATGAGACCAGTCTCTACGGTGGGGCGCTCATGATAATAACAAGCATCGTAGATAGTATACAAAGGAGCATCATAGCCTGATACTTCTATTTCAGACCAGCCCACAAAAATGGATACAACAGATTTACATTCCATCCCAAGATATCCACGTCAATTTCGACTTGAACAATTAACATTATTTTAAACTCTCTGCAAACTTTCCCTCCGATTTCATACCTACGATAGAACACTGCCTCAATAATGCTTACCTCTCTTTCTGTAACTAATTCTACGAACAAACTCAAGGAGCAACAAAGGGATCACCAAAATTATCTGTAATATCTGACACCTTAATGGAAATTTAACAAAATAAAATCTTCAACCAATGGAAGCTTAAACCGGAATTTCGGTTCCGTTTCTTTGACGTACTTTTGTCATCTGAATAAATAGACTAGATAAACTACACAAGTTTTTCAATTTTATCAATCGATTGCACCCTAACATCCAGTTCACCATGGAAATTGAACAAAAAATAAAATTTCCTTTCTTGGAGGTCATCCACTACTTTTTTTATATACAGAGCAGTCGCCATAACTTATCAAGATAAGTTAAGAAAGGAATTACAAAACGTTCACTAATCCTAATACGGAAGGATTACACAAAAAAATGTATGAAGCAATAAGAAATTCTCTCTAAAAAAAGCACACGTCAACACAATATACCAAAGCAACAGAAACACGACCACAATCTTACCCATCTTCCAATGTGTCACAGAATAAATGGGAAGAATTCGCAACAAACCCATCATCTAAGCTATATTTAATCCACCTGCGAGAATAGGACACGTTCTAAATAACTTTGAAGACAAGAAGGCATCTCTCAGCCGGCTTCACAAATGCATACATTATTTCATCAAGCTTTCAGATAGATTTCAAAGATTGAACAAATATTTTAATTATTTCCCAAAGATTTCACAAAGATTTGCGAAAGATTTCTGACAGATTCAAAATATTGTCTAAAAACGTAAATGATTTCCCAAAGATTTCACGAAACTTTCAAGAACTTTACAAATATTTCCAAATGTGTCAAAAAAACTTCAAACATTTCGCAAAGATTTCGAAGGATTTCTAAAAAATTTACAAATATTTCAAAAATTGCACGAAGACTTATATGTTTTCTCAAATATATCACAAATATTTTAATAATCTACTATATATATTCAAATTTGTGCCGTTGAGGATCGATAACGTCCGCGTCGTTGCATAGATCGACTTAAAAATTTGTACACGTGTAAATTAGGCGCTGGAGATGGTTCCTACGGCAACCCGAATCACTAATTGATAATAGATTT
>JAAAKG020148628.1:0-10214 GCA_010014905.2 Druon quercuslanigerum | reverse complement strand
TTATGTGAGGTTCCCCACTTGGGTCCATTAGTATCCAAGGTCTTGTTTCAGGCGTCGTTTCCTCTACTGAGACTCTTACTTCCTTATTATTCACTTGTCCATAATCTGCTTCTCCATCCTTTACTTCTTCATCATTTACTTCTCTATCATCTACATCTATCCTCTACTTTCCCATCCTTTACTTCTTCCACCTCTAATTTTCCATCCTATACTTCTCTATCCTGTACTTTTCCATCCTCTACTTCCCCCTTCTCTACTTCTCCATCCTCTATTTCACCATCCTCTACTTCCCCATCCTTTACTTCTCTATAGACTACTTCTCTATCCTCTACTTCGCCATCCTGTACTTCTCCATCCTCTACTTCTCCATCATTCACTTGTCCATTATCTAATTCTCGATCCTTTATATCTCTATCATCTACTTCTAAATTCTATACTTCTCTTCCTTTAGTTCTCCCACCTCTAATTCTCCATCCTCTACTTCTCTATTCGCTACTTCACCAACCTTTACTTCTCCGCCCTCTACTTACACTCTTTAACCCTCACTTCCAATCACTTGTCTATAATCTACTTCTCCATCCTGTACTTCTCCACTCTTTGCTTCGCTATAATCTATTTCTACATCCTCTTCTTCTCCATCCTCTACTTCTCCATCCTGTGCTTCGCCATCCTGTACTTCTCCATCCTCTACTTCTTCATCTTCTACTTCTCCACTATCTACTTCTTTATCCTCTACTTTTCCATCCAGTACTTCTTCATCATTTACGCCCCCATCATTCACTTTTCCATCATCTACTTCTCCATCATTAACTTGTCCATTATCTACTTCTCTATCAACTACTTCTACATCCTCTACTTCTCCATCCTTTACTTCCCGATCATCTACTTCTACATCCTATACTTCTCCATCCCTTACTTCTCCATCTTTTACTTCTCCCACCTCTAATACTCCATCCTCTACTACTCTTTCCTCTGCTTTTCCAACCTCTACTTCTCCACCCTCTACTTACCCTCTTTAACCCTCACTTCCAATACGCTACTCACCTTAATTCCCTTCTACCTCCACACTTCTTTTCTACTCCCGTTCTCCCCATACCCTCGCCCGCCCTCAAACCTTCTTCTCGCACTACCTCGTTACATTACCACCTTTTCCCTTTCCCTCACTTCCCCTGTCCTACGCACCTTACTTCCATTTAAATTCTTTAATTCCTCTCCGCCTTTCCTTTCCCTACTTCCCATATAGTCCCACTACTCACTACCCCTACTTCCCATACCCCGCTTCCCCTAATTCCACCTCCTTCTTATTCCTACTGCTACTACTACTTCCCTTACAGCCTCTTCCCTTAGTTCCCCTCCAGGGAAGAAAGAATGAAGGATGGACAAGCGCACACCCGAAAGAAAACCTAAAAAGTAATTACGAATATTATTATATTATTATTATATTCCTGTGAGTTACCCCTTTCTCGGAAAATTGTCTTTCTTTCATCCTATTGCTAAACAAATTTTCCTTCATCTCATTTGCTTATTAAATATACCACAATTAATATTCTAATAGTAGAATTACGCGGAAAAATTCAAATCGGAAAGAAGTCTCTAGATTCAATTGTAAAATTTATAGTTGCTGTTGCTTGAAACCCAAAGAGGCTTACCTATAAATTTTACACTGCGCAAAAGATAAAATAATTTTTCGAACGAAAAAATATCAGTATTATTTTTTAAAAACGAAACCTATTCTCATTTTAAAGACGATTTCAAACATTGTTTAGCTATTTATTTGCCAAATAATATTTCCAAGTGGCGAACCGTTTTCGAAAAAATCAAGTTTTATCGAAATTTTTTTATTTAAATTTCAAAAATTGAATTTTCAGTAGTTAAAAATTTAATTATCACTTTATATAATATTCAGCAACTTTAATTGCTAACAGTTGAAAATTCAAGTTTCAATTTCAAGTTTTTAAAATTTTTATATTCATTCTTTATATAAATTATAAACCTGTATATTCCGACAATATTGTAGAGCATTCTAAAATGTGTTTTAATTTGATCGATTCTTTTTTATGGCTCTGAAACTAAAATTTTTTACAACAAATAGTAAAACACCATTTTATTCAGAAAATCCGTTTATAATCTGAAATGACAAAAATCGTTCAACTAAAGTGAATAGAATAGATTTGAAAACTAGAATTTAATTTAAAAAGATCTTCTTCTGGAAAACTAATTGATGATACTTTTTTTTGAAGTCTTTATATTTGCCTTTTATGAAATGTTGATATTTAAATATTTTTTTACAGTGGGATTTAAAAATATTAAAAAAATATTAATTAGAAATTTTGAAATAAATCTAGAGAAACTGATCAAAACGAAACATTTCTACAGACTTTAATCGGATTAGTATTGACAGGCGAGAAAGTGTTAAGCCTTACTCTCAAGCTTCTGCTCTTCGAAATTTCCTCCTGGGAGTTGGAATTAAACTTCAAGCAAGATTGTTAGATATAAAACAAAAGTGTCGTGTACTTCGGATCAATAAAGAGTTGCTTGAAAGGTGAAATTCGAGAAAATAGGAGACAAATTTGGTGGTTGTAACAATTTTAAATCCTTCCACTAGTTTCGCATTTAACTCTGCATTTTATCTTTATTTTGCTACTTACTTATTTCTCATTTTCTGTCTCCTTTTATTTTTCATTTTACTTTTTTTTCTTTTTTATTTACCTCTCTCGCGGTTTTTCTCTTTTTTTCATCCAGCTTTATTCTGGGTCTGTAACTACTTTTTTGCGATAAGAAGGATTCTGATATTCGAGAAAAATAGAAATATATGAGACACAAGCTCTTGATAAAAATTTACTTCCTTAATAATTCTACCCTTCTTTTGCTTTATTTTTACATTCTGAAGAACTTTTTCTCTTGTATTTTTTTTTCCTATTTGTGTCTTATAGTTTATTAAAGTTACTGTAGGTGAGGAAAAAGCTGAAAAATTGGGGGAAAGTCAAGGAATTTCTATAAAAGGAAAATTGAAATTGTTTTATTCCGTATAGAAAAAATTCGATGTCCAAAATGTTACAAGAATAATATTCTGGTTTTTCGATATTAATGGTCAGAAAAAAATCAAGTAATTTTGAAAAAAAGTTTTGTATTTCTTTTCTTTTAGTTGTTTTCAACTGACAATAATTGACTTAAAAATTCGACAATTATGTGCAAAAGTCATCCTTTTTGGTTAAAAAAAAAATAATGATAATCTTCTTAGTGGGAAACTTCCAACATTTTGGTTCAGAATGAACTTTTGTGTTGAAATTTTACTTTCTGCTAAAAATTGGTCTTTTTTGGTTAAATTCTACTGCTTTTTATTAAAAATTAAGATTTTATTTTGGTTGAAATATCTACTGTTACATTATTTATTAAAAGTTCATATTCTTTGGTAGAAAAAGCTTTTTTTTTGCTGAAAATAATTTTTTTTTCCTTCTAGCGCAAAATTTATCTCTGTTTGAAAGTTTAACTATTTTTTGAAAATTGTTTTTTTTAGCTGAGATTCAACCCTTTAGATAAAACTAAAATCTTTTTTTTTAATAATTAGTTTTTTTGGTTTAAAATAAATTTTTAAACTGTAAACGTAGCTTTTCTATTTTGTTGTGAAAAATTGGTCTTTTTATTTAAAATTCGTCTTTTTGGGTTGAAAATTCAACTATTTTAGTAAATAATTACTTTTTTACTAAAAAATTCATTTTTTGGTGCTAAAAAATTTAAAAAATCTTTCTTGGTTGAAAATTCGTATTTTTTTAAATTGAATTTAACAATTTTTTATTTAAAAGTAAAATCTTGTATTGTTAAAATATTTTATATTACATTTTTTTTTTAAATTCATCTTTTTGATTAAAAATTGAACTTTTTGGTCAGAGGTTAAACATCTTTGTTAAAAAAATATTTTTTCATTGAAAACTCCTTTTTTATTGGCTTGAAAATAATTTTTTAACTGAAAATTTAACAATTTCAGGTGAAGATTTATTATTTTAGTTTTTTATGTTTAAAATTAATTTCTTTGACTGTAAATGTAACTTTTCTATTATTTTTGGAAAATTGGTTTTTTTATTTAAAACTCGTCTTTTTGGGTTGAAAATTCAACAAATTTATTAAATAATTACTTTTTCACTAAAAAAATCATTTTTTGTTGCTAAAAATTCAAATAAAATCTTTCTTGGTTGGAAAGTCGTATTTTTTATTGAATTTTAATATTTTTTATTTAGAAGTAAAATCTTGTTTTGTTAAAATATTTTATTTTACATTATTTGTTAAAAGTTCATCTTTTTGATTAAAAATTGAACTTCTTGGTCGAAGGTTGAACCTCCTTTGTTTAAAAATCATTTTTTCATTGAAAATTCCTTTTTTATTGGCTTGAAAATTAATTTTTCAACTGAAAATTTAACAATTTCAGGTGAAGATTTATTCTTTTAGTTTTTTCTGTTTAAAATTAATTTCTTTGACTGTAAATGTAACTTTTCTATTATTTTTGGAAAATTGGTCTTTTTATTTAAAACTCGTCTTTTTGGGTTGAAAATTCAACAAATTTATTAAATAATTACTTTTTTACTAAAAAAATCATTTTTTGTTGCTAAAAATTCAAATAAAATCTTTCTTGGTTGGAAATTAAATTTTTTCGCTAAAAATTTTTTTTTTATGGAATAAAAAATGTTGGAAATTCGCCTTTTTGATAGAAAAATAATTTTTTTCGTTGCAAATTTCCTTTTTCTTGCTTAAAAATGGAACTCTGGTTGAAAATTAACATTTTTGCCTTTTTGGTTGAACTCAACTGTTTTGTATTTAAATCTAAAATATTTTTTTATATAAAAATATCGACTATTTTATTATTCGTTAAAAATTTCTCTTTTTTGGTTGAATATTTATTGAATATTTTCAAGTTAGATTTTAAACTGATTTACAAAAAAATTGTCTTATGACTTGATTGTTCAATAAATTGTATGCATTTTTTTCTTTCTGGTCTCAAAAATCTTTATTTATTGAAATTTTTTATTTTTTATTGAATTAAACTACTTTTTATTTAAAAGTAAAATCTTGTTTTATTAAAATATTTTATATTACATTATTTGTTCAAAAATCATCTTTTTGATTAAAAATTGAACTATTGGCTTGAAAATTAACTTTTTAACTAAAAATTTAACTATTTCAGATAAAGATCTATTTTTTAGTGCAAAAATTTCTCTCTTTGCTTAAAAGTTAAACTGTTTGATTAAAAATTCGTTTTTTTATGTTTAAAATTAATTTCTTTAACTGAAAATGTAAATTTTGTATTTTTTGTGTAAAATTGGTCTTTTTATATAAAAATCCTCTTTTTGGGTTGGAAATTCAACTATTTTATTAGATGATCACTTTTTTTATTGAAAATTCATATTTTGGTGCTAAAATTCAAACAAAATCTTTCTGGGTAAAAATTTAATTAACTCGCTAAGACTTGTTTTTATGTATTGAATAAAAACGGTTGCAAATTCGTCTTTTTAATAAAAAAATAATCTTTTAGGATCCAAATTTCCTCTTTCTTGCTTAAAATTGGAACTCTGGTTAAAAATTAACTTTTTTGTTTTGCCTTTTTGGTTGAATTCAACTATTTTGTATTTAAATCTAAAATATTTTTTTATATAAAAATATCGACTATTTTATTATTCGTTATAAATTTTCTTTTTTGGTTGAATATTTATTGAATATTTTCAAGTTAGATTTAAAACTTTTTTACAAAAAAATTGTCTTTTGACTTAATTGTTCAACAATTTGGATGCAATTTTTTTCTTTCTACTCTGAAAAATCATTATTTATTGTAAATTCGTATTTCTTATTGAATTTAACTACTTTTTATTTAAAAGTAAAATCTAGTTTTGTTAAAATATTTGATATTACATTATTTGTTAAAAAATCATTTTTTATTGAAAATTCCTTTTTTATTAGCTTAAAAATTAATTTTTTAACTGAAAATTTAACTATTTCAGGTAAAGATCTATTCTTTTAGTTTTTTTCTGTTTAAAATTAATTTCTTTAACTGTGAATTCAATTTTTTTTTTGAAAATTGGTCTTGTTATTTAAAATTCGTCTTTTTGGGTTGAAAATTCGACTATTTTAGTAAATAATTACTTTTTTATTAAATAATTCATATTTTGGTGCTAAAAATTCAAATAAAATCTTTCTTGGTTGAAAATTTAATTTTTTCGCTGAAAATTCGTCCTTTCTCATTGAATAGAAACTGTTGCAAATTCGTCTTTTTAATAGAAAAAAAAACTTTTTTGTTGCAAATTTCCTCTTTGTTGCTTAAAAATTAAACTCCTAAAAATTAACTTTTTTGCCTTTTTGGTTGAATTAAAGTCCTTTCTATTTAAATCTGAAATATTGTTTTGCATAAAAATATCGACTTTTTTATTGTTCGTTAAAAATTTATCTTTTTTGGTTGAATATTTATGGAATATTTTCATGTTAGATTTTTTTCAGTTTGCAATTTTTTTCTAGCCTGAAAAATCTTTATTATTGAAAATTCGTATTTTTTATTGAACTTAATTATTTTTTATTTAAAAGTAAAATCTTGTTTTTTAAAAATATTTTATATTACATTATTTGTTAAAAAATCGTCTTTTTTATTAAAAATTCAACTACTTGGTCAAAGGTTAAACCACTTTGTTAAAAAATTATTTTTTTATTGAAAATTCCTTTTTTATTTGCGCTAAAATTCGTTTTTTTCTATTAAAAATTAACTTCTCTGACTGTAAAGTTAACTTTTCTATTTTTTGTGGAAAATTGGTCTTTTTATTTAAAACTCGTCTTTTTGGGTTGGAAATTCAACTATTTTAGTAGATAATTTAATTATTTAGCTGAAAATTCGTATTTTTTATTGAATAAAAACTGTTGGGAATTCGTCTTTTTGATCAAAAATAATCTTCTTGGTTGCAAATTAAGTTTTTTTTACCTTTTTGTTGAATTTAACTGCTTTTCATTTAAATCTAAAATATTTTTTTACACAAAAATTCGTCTTTTTGGGTTGCAAATTCAACTATTTAAGTAGATAATTACTTTTTTCACTAAAAAATTCATTTTTTGGTGTTAAAAATTTAAATAAAATCTTTCTTGCTTAGAATTTAATTATTTCGCTAAAAATTTGTTTTTTTATGGAATAAAAAGAAACTTTTGGAAATTCGTTTTTTTGATAGAAAAATAATCTTCTTGGTTAAAAATTTCCTCTTTTTTGCTTAAAAATGAAACTCTTTGTTCGAAAATAAACTTTTTTATTTTTCCTTTTTAGTTGAATTCAACTGTTTTGTATTTAAATATAAAATATTGTTTTGGATAAGAATATCGATTATTTTATTATTTGTTAAAATGTTTTCTTTTTTGGTTGAATATTTATTGAATATTTTCATGTCTCATTTTCAGCTGATTTACAGAAAAATTGCCTTTTGTCTTGATGGTTCAACAATTTGGATAAAAATTTTTTTCTTTCTAGTCTGTAAAATATTTATTGAAAATTCGTATTTTTTATGAAATTTAACTATTTTTTATTTAAAAGTTAAATCTTGTTTTCTTAAAATATTTTATATTACATTATTTGTTAAAAGTTCATCTTTTTAATTAAAAATTGAACTTCTTGGTCGAAGGTTAAACCACTATGTTAAAAAATCATTTTTTAATTGAAAATTTATTTTATATTGGCTTGAAAAATAATTTTTTAACTGAAAATGTAACTTTTTTATTTTTTGTGGAAAATTCGTCTTTTTATTTAAAGTTCGTCTTTTTGTGTTGATAATTCACCTTTTTTAGTAGATAATTACTTTTTTTAAAGTGAAAATCCATATTTTGGTGCTAAAAAAATTCAAATAAAATCTGACTTGGTTAAAAAGTTAATTATTTCGCTGAAAATGCGTCTTTTTCATAGAAAAATAATATTTTTTGCTTAAAAATTTCCCCTTTCTTGCTTAAAAATGGAACTCTTTGGTTGAAAATTAACTTTTTTATTTAAAAGTAAAATCTTGTTTTGTTAAAATATTTTATATTACATTATTTTTTTTTAAACTTTTTGATTAAAAATTGAACTGCGTGGTCAAAGGTTAAACCACTTTGTTAAAAAATCATTTTTTAATTGAAAATTTATTTTTTATTGGCTTGAAAAATAATTTTTTAACTGAAAATGTAACTTTTTTATTTTTTGTGGAAAATTCTTCTTTTTATTTAAAGTTCGTCTTTTTGTGTTGATAATTCACCTTTTTTAGTAGATAATTACTTTTTTTAAAGTGAAAATCCATATTTTGGTGCTAAAAAAATTCAAATAAAATCTGACTTGGTTAAAAAGTTAATTATTTCGCTGAAAATGCGTCTTTTTCATAGAAAAATAATATTTTTTGCTTAAAAATTTCCCCTTTCTTGCTTAAAAATGGAACTCTTTGGTTGAAAATTAACTTTTTTATTTAAAAGTAAAATCTTGTTTTGTTAAAATATTTTATATTACATTATTTTTTTTAAAACTTTTTGATTAAAAATTGAACTGCGTGGTCAAAGGTTAAACCACTTTGTTAAAAAATCATTTTTTCATTGAAAATTCCTTTTTTATTGGCTTGAAAATTAATTTTTTAACTGAAAATTTAAATGTTTCAGATGAAGATATATTCTTTTAGTGGAAAATTCCTCTCTTTGCTTGGAAGTTAAGACTATTTTATTTAAAATTCGTTTTATTCTGTTTAAAATTAATTTCTTTGCCTGAAAATGTAGTTTTTCTATTTTTTCTGAAAAATTGATCATTTAAGTTAAAAATGTGTCTTTTTGGTAGAAAACTAATCTTCTTAGTTTCAAAATTCAGTTTAAAAGTTCAACTGCTTTACATAAAAAAATTATCTTCTGTCGAGATAGTCCCACAATTTGGATATATATCTTTTTACTTTTAGTCTGAAAAATTTTCATTTGTAGAACATTTATCTTTTTGTTAGGAAAATTCATAATTTTGTTTGGAAAATTTGACTATTTAGATTAAAATTCTACTTTTGTTTCTATCGAAAATTAATCTTCCTGGTTTAAAGTTCGTCTCTTTTGTTTTAAAATGCATCTATTCTGGTAAAAATTTCATTTTTTTGTTTGTTGAAATATCAACAATTTTTTTTTGAGAATTAATGTTTCTAGATTGAAAATTTAACGATTTGGTTGAAAATCAATAGATGTTAAAATTTGATTTTATCAGTTGAAAATTAATCTTTTTAATGAAAATTTCATGATTTTTGATCTAAAATTCGTCTTTTTTGATTGCATTGTTAAAAATTCAATTTATTATTTTAGAATTCATTTTTTCCTTGAAAATAAAAATTTCTTATTTAAAGATTCAACTGCCTTCTGAAAATTTAGTTTCTTTGGTCTAAAAATTAATTATTTTGTTGAAAATTCGTCCTTTTGGATAGAAAATTAATTTCTTACCGTTAATGTTGTTACAAGATCAAAAATCGTGCAAGGAATTCTGAAAAAAAATTTTGTTGCGACTGTTGATCCGTTTTGAGCCGAATAATTTATATTTTATTTGTGTTTTTATATTATTTTATTGTAAAATTAAAATGAATTTCGATGAGATATTATTTTTCAGAAACCAACCAGTATGTGTGGTTCACTATATAAAATTTGTATGCATTCGTGTCTTATAATTGTTCACTCGACTTTTATCGTATTTTTCTAACTTCTGCCTTCGCTTTTCATTTCCGACTCAAAAGCTGTACCCGTCACCTGAATAAATAGACTTCGAATACTTGGAGCGTCTTCGTGCTCCTTTTCCCAATTGCTTTTATAACACCAGAGATGTCTTAAAAAGCCAAGTTAAAACACTTCAATAAACTACTAACATGTTTAATGACTTTAAATGATACAATTACAAATATAATTCACTTGTGGAAAAGAAAAAGATTTTTTTTTAGTTCAATAAAAAGATTAATTCTCAACTATTAATATCAATTTTTAACATCTATTGATTTTCAACCAAATCGTTAAATTTTCGGGGCCCGGTCGATACTACACATATCGACACTACACATTATATGAACTCTACATATTAAGCGAAAACGTCGAGTCTACACATTAAAGTCTACACATTTAAGGTTCGACGATTAACTCTACAACTTTTTATACAAAAATTTGGTCAAACTGTACACATTAACTGTGCACATTAAACTCTCCACACAAAAACTCTACACATTAAACTCTAC
>JAAAKG020148627.1:0-32024 GCA_010014905.2 Druon quercuslanigerum | reverse complement strand
CCGAGCGGAATTCCAGCCCGGGGAGGTCGATTTGAGCTAACAGCGGAATACCAGCCGTTAGCCTTTGCGATCAGAGCCGACTACCAGCCCTGATCGTTCTGCCGTTCTGTGGCAGAGCGCGCCTTTTTATACCGGCCATGCTGCACAAGAGTTGGTCAGAGTGGGAATGGATCGCGTGGTGGGAGATGCACGTGCTCCTCTTTCTCTTTCTCTTCTTTCTCTCTCATTTTCTTAAATCTAAAATAATTGCCTACCGAATGGATAAACGTCGTATGCGAGAAGGAGTCTCGCCCTATGCGAGTCGCGTATAACACTTTTAAAAACATCACTTTTTAGGAAATTTCATGGTTTCTGTAAAAAATAAAAAATAAATTAATTGTTTAGACTAGCAAATTTACTAAATATTTTTACTTCAACTCGCTCCGAAAGACAACTTTTTTTATATTTCAAGACAAAAATTTAATACACTGTCCTTCTAACTGTTCTTAAGATAATGTGCTTTTTAAAATTTATTCATTTCATAAAATAAAAAAGTTATAAATTTTGTTGGCAATCAGTATCAAAATAGCGTTAGACAATATTCAAACGCTTCGTTTATCGAGGGAATTTTGAGTAAGCCCTAACTTTTAGCAATAAGAATGCTTAGTAGGATATAATTAAGTTTTCTGAAAAGTTTGACCTAATTGAATAATTCGTTAACAAAATGGGATCATTCAAAGAGCATTGACCGAGCACGTGAGGGGCCATAAATTCGGAGTTTGTATACAATGTCCTTGAAATAGGTGTACATTAGAAACATAATGTAAAAAAAAGCGAGGGAATCTTCAATTCATTTTTAAGATTAGCTAGGAAAGTATTACACATCTCTTAAAATTTAGAGAACATTGTATTTGCTTCCTAAGCAAATAAATCTATAAATATTGAAAATGAATAACTAAAAAAGTAAATGTTGAGTTTGCTAGAAACTCTAACTGGAGGTAAAAAAATAAATAAAAACAAAGAAAATAGGGCTAATAATATTAACAAGGTAAAGAAACACAGGGCATTTGTATGTATACTTCTTTTAAAAAGGTAAAAATTTCAATACTTATGAAAGTGAATAAAAAAATAAAAATTCGCAAAAATTTGCATAAGTGAAATTTAGAGCATATTTTATGTGTATACTACTGTTATCTAGAGGAATTAAAGGAAACAGGATTTTTTATTCAGTAATAAATTTAAAATATTAAGGATTTTTTCAGTATAAAGTCGACAAACAAGATTTATGAAAGCAAAAAAGGAAGCCACATTGCTAAGTCTAACAAATTTTGGAAACGAAATATAATTTACTGTAAAAAGAATAGTTTCAGACGTAATTATTTATTTGAAAATACTTGATCTAAGTTTTCCGTCTTATTTTATCTTCAGAAATTAGCCGTAATGTTTATTTAATCTCTATAATACAGTATCGGTTTATTATGTTTTTATTAAGATTGTCTACGAACTCTATTCATGCCGTTTTTACAAAAAGTATTTAATATGTTCTATAAGATTTTTATCTCATTAGTATAATAGTGAAATTACTAACAGGTTTAGTTTGAATAAAAACCAGCAAAATGAAGTTCTTCCAAATTTTCAAGAAAAAATAAGTTATTGGTAGATAACAATTAAACTTTTTTGTTGACAATTCATAATTTTGGTTAAAAACTCATCTCTTTTAGTAGAAAATTGATTTATTCGTTTTAAAAATTGCTACTTGTTTTTAAATTCGTGTTGTGAGATATACTTTTCTGAATGTTTGTAATCACCATGTAAATACGTATATATAATTTAAGATATAAATATTTAATAAGTTTGCCCTGACAAAAAAATAATTGCTTGTGATTTGATGTTTAAGTTTCAACTTGATAGTGTAAACAAATAAATAGACTAGAATAATTCCAGTTCAGAGGCGAGGGCTGTGGTCGAGCAGGTCGAGAGAGAGAGAATCAATGCTATTAGAATGCTCGCATTTTGTTAACGAATAATTCAATAATGATAAAACTTTTCAGAGAACTCAATTATATCCTACTAAGCATTCTCTTTGCTGGAAACAAAACCAATCAATTTTTATTTGCGCATTATCTTAAGGACAGTTTGAAGGAAAAGTTCTCAAATTTTCACCTTAAAATATAAAGAACTTTGTCTTTCAGAGCGAGATGAAGTTAAAATATTTAGTAAACTTGCTGATCTGAAAAATGAAGTTTTTTTACTTTTTTACAGAAACGGTTAAAGATACAACTTTGTTGTCGACAGAAAAAAGAAGCGACATGAAATTTTCTACAAAGTGATGTTTTAAAAAGTTAAATTTTCGAAAACTGATTTTCAAGTCATCAGGGGCCAACTCGAGTGGCCTGAAGCGGCTAGGCAAATTTTATAAGTGGTTATAGAATCCGCAGTCAATTATACATATTTTTCAAATTGATTTTTTGATTTTTTAAATGTTCTACTTTTGAAACGCGCGGACAATGATTTACGCGTGTTTGAGCGTCTGGCTGATTCTTGCGTCTGGTGGCTTAAATTATCTTGATGAAGTTTTTCAATTGGACAAAAATTATCGAGCGCGAGTTTCGAAATGAGAATGTAATCGTCAAAGCCGTAGGTGTTTTGAGAACCTTCTTTAAACGAAAATCAAAAAAAATCTGTTACAATTTATAGCTGTAATTCCTCAGAAGGTTAAGTGACATTTTTCGATTTATGTAATAATATTTATGATATTCAAAAAAGTATAGTAAAAATGTACACATTAAACGTACGAAAACGAGCGCGAGAGCGTAGTTTTTTTGCATAGGAAATTCTTAGAAAATCCAATACCCAGTAATTTAAAAATAATCATTTCAAATAATGTTTTTAAATCATAAACAGAAGATTAAATATTCTTTATTACACAGTAAAGCCCATGAATACATGTTGGCTTTATATTGGATAAAAACACTGCAGCACGTTTATCCGACAAAAGATAAAATTTATCAGACGAAAATATTTATTTTACATATGTGATATGTTAAACGGCTGCGTCTAGGTTCAAAGAAAAATTTCTTCAATAAATTGGAAATTCCTCGCGGTATTTATTTGTTAAATCGTTTGACTTTATTTAAATAATTTTAACTAAAAAATCACTTTCCCACACTTGCAGAGCACATAGGTTGCAGTTTGGTTAGTTTATACTTTATAGTGGACACTCAGCCAAGTTCAGTACTTAATTTTCGTTAAGGAAACCTTTAGTTTCTGTCGACACCGATGAAGATTTTAAAAATTGTTTACAAAAATTACAAAGTATAAAATAACCAAAGTGCAGCCTATGTATTCTTCAATTGTAGGTGAATAATTTTTGGTTAAAATCATTTAAATAAAGTGGGACGATTTAAAACATGAATACTGCTAGGATTTTCAAATTTATGAAGAAAATTTTTTCGGTGAACCTAACCCAACCGTTTGATATATCACACATTGTCAAAAAAATATTTTCGTCAGAGAAATTTTATCCTTCGTCAGATAAACGTGCTGCAGCGTTTTTGTCCAATTTAAAGCATAAATGTATTGCCGGAGTTTACTGTGTATGTAAGATTTTGGTAAAGAAGTTTATGAAGCATTGCTCGGTGACCCCTTAACAGAAGCTATGATTGATTAAATTACGTTAAAAATAATGAATGAAAAACTTAATTTTAAGTTAAAAATTTGTTTATCCAGAATTAGCATCCATCATAAAATGCTTCAAAGGAGTGCAAAGTTCCCCATGTATTCGGGGTAAAGATGAGCCCTATTTAACTACTGTTGACCTTTACGAAACAAGTGTTAATCCTCGAAGAAGTTATCCACTACCAAAGTTTTATCTAGGAGCAATACTGGACAATTATATGATAGGAAGAGTTATGGAGGACACTGAAATGTTACATCCATTCTTGTTAGAGAGGCGTGGTGGTGAGTTAATAAGAGTTAAAGTCGACGTAAATGACAGCATGACAGTATCACCAGTTCGACTTTTTGAGGAAAATATCATAAACCACTTCTGGGAACCATGGACATCACGCACTCATTTAGCCACGCGATATCACCGACCTCCATTTCATCCAGACTGGTTGTAAAGGTGGTCCAAAAATTCAAGGAAATTTTTTTCGGAATTTTTTTGCATAACACTCTGTCACAAATTTGTTCCAGCGCATTTCTTACAGTAATGTTTTAGTCTTATCATATGGATGATTGTCAAGAGAACTATTAATAGTCACCTGGATGCATATAACATTAACAATTCTGAATTAAATCTGAAAAAACAGGACGTCTAAGTGTAATATTCTGCCAAAAATAAAAAACTCAAATTACTATTTGTGAATTTCAAATATTTGTGAGGAAGATGTGCATTAAAATCTGATGAAAATCAAGTTGGGACCAGCCTACTATTCACGCTTTTTAGAGTCATTTTGTTGTGAAAATATACTAAAACAATATTTATTATAGTACTTTTGTCTTTGTATTTCTCACAATAAAGGATCCTATATTGTTTGCGTAAATTAATTATTTTGTGTTTCTTTTCAATTAGAATGACAAAAAATGTTGCAACCCATCCCATCAAGTCCGAAGCAACGTCATTAGATTCAAATCCGGGGTCATTTTTACCCTAACAGGTCAAAATGAAGGTCAAACCAAGGTCAAAATTAAGAAAAGCGTGGAATCGAACGTATGGGATTAAACTAACCCCGGATTTGGACTCAGCGGCCTCAGTGGACTCAGGTTTTTTCCAATTTAATGATTTTCTTAATTTTGACCCTGGGATGACCTTGATCCTGACCTTACGGGGTAAAAGTGATCCCGGATTCAGATTAGCGACCCCAAAAACGTCTTAAAGTAGTAGCACTCGCCGATTAAATAGTTTATATCTAATTTTGACCTTTAATTGACCTTTACCCTGACTCGGTGGGGTCAATATGACAGCGGATTCCGATTCAGCGACTGAGAATAGAGAATAGAGGTGTTCTCCTAAATAATGGTTTTCTCTATTTTGAACTTCAATTGACCTTGAACCAGACCTGATGTGGTCAAACTGACCCTGGATTCGGATTCAGCGACCTCAAAAACATCTATAGCAGAGGTTTTCTCCGATCTAATGATTTTCTCGACTTTGACCTTCAATTGACCTTGATCAAGTTCCGATGGGGTCAAACTGACCCCGGATTCAAATCCAGAGACTTAAAAATATTGTGGCTTATAAATGTAAATTAAGTAACTCGGATAGGATTTATTCCACTTTGTAGAAAATTTAAAAATTTGATATTAAACATTCAATCACAATTTTATTATTAAATCATTTGATAAAAAAACAGAATTGTTTTACAGAAAATTCATCTATTTGGTTGAAAATTAATTTCCAACTGAATATTCAGCTATTTCAGTTACAGATTTATAATTTTGGTAGAATTTGACTAAAATTTCAACCATTTATTTGAAAATTATTCTATTTTGTTAAAAAATAAACGATTCGGTTAAAATTATACCTCTCGGTGAAAAATATTTCTAAATTGCAGAAAAGTCAACAAATCTGTTCAAAAGTCCTTTTTTGTTGAATATTTTTAATTTTAGTTAGAAATTCATCGATTTTGTTTGAAATAATTTTTAATGGAATTTTTCATGTTTATTTTGATGAAAATTATATTATTTCGTTAAAAATTCGTATTTTAAAATTTTTTTGATTAAAAGGTCAACTAATCTGTATAATTTTATTCCGAATACCTTTTTTTAATTTAAAATTAATTTTTTATTTAAAAATTCAGCTACTGCAATTCTCCATTAAAAAACTAATGAAAAACGTAATTTATCTACTGTATAAATAATTATTTTAGATAATTTAGTTTTGAATTTAAAAATAAATTTTTTTAAGCGTTAAATTTTTTAAGTGTTTAATTTTTTTAATTTTTCACGTGTTTAAGTTTTTTTTTAAATGTTAAATGACTTTCAAATTTTTTTTAGAACTTCAAAAGATTTTTGAAAATTATTTGAATTTTTCTTAAAATCTTTCTGAAATTTTTTTTAAATTCTCAAAAATTGAAAATATCTCCTTGAAATCTTCCAGATTAATATTTAAAAATTTTGGAAATCTTTTTAAATATTTTAAAACAATTCCGTAAAATTAATTTTCTAAAATCATTTTCAATTTTCATAGGAAAATTTATTTACATCTTATCCATATATTTTTTGATGTCTTAAAATAATTTGACAAAAAAATATTTTAATTTTTAATTTTGTCATTTACGTAAGAACTTTTTTGTGCATGCTAAGAATGTTTAAAAAGACGAGAAAAAAATTAATTATTTAAGAAAATAGATAGTTAGGAATAATTCAAAGATAGCAAAAATTCAAAAGTAATAAAAACTTAATTCGAATTTTAAGTATAAATTTTTGAAGAATAAAAAATAAGGTTTGAAGTTTTTCGCAGATTTCAAAAGGCTTCTAGGTAATTAAAATTTTTTCTTAATGTGCATGAGAAAATTTAACGTGATTTTTTATTCTTTTAAATTAATTTTAATAAAACATTAAAAAAATTGCTAAATTTGTCACAAATTTATTCAGAAAATTCTGACCAAGTTTTAAGAATAGTTCAATGCAGTTTAAAAGATATTTACGAGTATCTAAATTTTTGAAGAGAATCAAAATATTTGAAAATTGTAATTAATTAATTAATTTGACGAAGATTTGAATTGAGCATTTGGGCCAATTAAAGTGTTTCTGAACAAATTAATTTTCAAAGTACAATTACGTTTAAATCCCCCATTTGTGGCCAAGTCTATTTTCCGGCAATTCTCGAAACTCGACTTAAACCGAGAGTTAAGTGTATATTATTCTACAAAATTTTTTCATTCTATATTATTTTTTAAAAAATTATAAAATTGAAATGATGACATCATAAAAATTGTGGCACTTAGAATCAAACATATAAAAACTGTATAAAATCATTAAATCCAAAAAATTAACTTTATAGGATTTTGCAAAATATCAGGGAAAATTCCAACATTTTCAAAATATATTTGGTTTTTTTAGAAGTTTGGATATAATTATATAAATATTTTATAAATTTTCAGGAATGCTTCTAAGGTTTAAAATATTTTCAATCTATGCAAAATCTTCGAAATTACTAAAATTATTTTTAGATTACTCGAACTTTTTCTAACATTTTGAAAAATCATTTGAAATGTAAAATATTACGTCAAAATCTTCTAAAATTTCCTAAAAATTTTAATGAAGTTTATTTATTTGCATGAAACCTATTAAATCATCGCAATATTTATGGAATTTATTGTTTTTTTTTTTTTTATATTTTATATTTGTTATATTTTACTTTAAGATAATCTACTCTTTTTCGAAATTTAAAGAAATATTTTGAAATATGTTAAAATCTTTTTAAACTTTCTTTTAAAGTTCATTTCTCAAATTAAGAAATCCAAACAAATTTTTTTAGGAAATTAAAGGATTTTTTTAAGATCCTGAGTTTTCACAACAGTTTTAAAAGATCTTATAAGTTTTCATTGTTTTTAAATCGTATGAAAAATTCTAAGTATCTCTTAAATTTACACAAATGTTAATAAATTTAAAACGTCTTGTCATTTTTTTCAATGTGCCCTTAGAACTCATTGGTGAAAAAATCATTTGAATTTTTCCCATGAATCTGAAGAATATATTTTTCATTCTCTTGACGCCCGGAAAAATATAGTTTACCTAAATTTTGTTTAAATCCTGACAAATTGATAGAATTGTCTTAAAGTATCCCATACTTTTTTCCAAAAATTTTTAAGTCTTTAAAACTTAAAATTATTCTTTCAAAATAAAACATTAACTGTTTCATAGTTGCCCACAAATCTTCTGAAAGAAAATAATTTCAATATATTTCAAAATTATTAAAAAGCTTTTTCATTTTTTTTTCAAATTCTTCAAAATAAGTTTTTTCCATAATTCCATTTTCCATATCTCTTTGAAAATGTAAAAAAGTTGAGTAATTGTAGTATGTTGGCAAAATTTAAAAGAAAACAATTATTTTCAAATATTGAAAAATTATTTACATTTTAAATTTTCGCTACCATTAATAATGTTTAAAACATTTAGGAATAAATGTTATGGCGAAGTAAAATGTTTGTTTTTAAATTTCGTTTAATCTTTATATATTTTAGTATTCCGAAAAGAATTATTCAGCTAGTAATCAATTAGTTGGTTTACAACATAAATATCAAAAAAACATTATTTTTATTGAAAAATTCAAATAAAGTTTACTTTATATTTTTGTAAAAGTTCGAATAATTATTATCTTTTTATACTAACTTTCTAAAATATACTCATTTCACAACATCATAAAGATTTCAGAAACTATATAATTGTAATAGAGATAGGTTAAATATGAATAAGCTTTTCGCATATTATTATGTTATTATTTTATACTACGACTTATATCCAATTTTCAAATTCAAAATCGAAAATTTTTGTCCTTTGTTTCCTAAACTTTTATAACTTTGGCGATTTTAATTATATTAAGATATTTACTTTGTTTATGCGTAATAGTATGCAGTTAAAAAAATATTTGTTAAAAAAACAAATTTTAAAAATTTTTTGGAATTTTTCAAACAATGTTAAACATTGGAAACAATAGACTAAAGAAGATTTTATTTTGATATTTGCAGGGCCTGTATAGAACACTTTGACCTATCCTTTTAAGAACTGAAGAAAATAAAAAATGACATTTTTCAGAAATACAGTTTTTTCAAGCTTTTCGAATATTATTATATGTTTTTTCTTTTAAAGCCTAAAAGAATGAATACTAGAATTTTTATCATAAATACTTACAATAGCTAAAATTCTGCCGATGATTTGAAATAGAATTGCCCATTTATTAATTATGCTTAATACATATGTATAAATTGTGTACGGTAAAGTCCATAGTTTCTTGGATTTTTTTTTATTCAAAATAGAATTTCTTTAAATATCTGACTTTAAAATTTCCTGTTAAAAATAATATCCCTGCTAGACTAGGAAAAGCCAGGATTTTTTGAAAATAGCTACAGCTACCTCAAAATTTATTTTTATGATTCGAAAAAATTTTTGTCTTAAAGTTCCTTTAAAAAACATATTTCGATCGACACATGTTTCCACCGACATCGGTCATGACATAAATTATAATAAAATCGTTCATCCATAAATCTTAATTTAATTTTCGATAGGACAAAAAAGATGAATCAATGTTACACTATCAAAAATTCTTCTCAGTAGAACTGTGGAAGTTTCAACATTTATTGACTTTGTTAGGAACAAACAAGTGCATGAAAATATTTTTGTGGCAATCAGCAATGTTTGGTGATTCAATTTTAACACCTAAAATTTTTTTTTATTGTTTCATGCTTAAAGTCGCAACAACTAGAAGGTCATTGGTTGTCACACTTAAAAGCAAGTATCATACAGAGGTATACATGGATGATACGGTACAATTACTGAGATTTGTAATTCAATAAGATATTGTAGTACTGAAAAATTATAGTTGGTTTAAAAGACATTTTTGGTTAAGCAAACCTAGTTTATTTTGAAAGGATATTGGATCCTTAAACATTCTTTTGAGACTGTTCAAAACGTAATATTGCCTTCTTTAATTTAGGTAGTTTGGACATTCTACCAACACATGTTTAGTGGTAAGAATCACTTCACAAATTTTACACCCTTTAGTATCACGTTTTCAAATTAAATTATAATGCGTTAGTTCGGTGTCTCCAATTCTCAATCTAGTTAGGACTATTTGATCTTTTCGACTATCTAGGAGAATGCTGTTTTCTTCGCAGAAATCACTTTTAATTTCGTGGAGTTTGGTGGCTGGTGATGATTTCCAAGTTTTGGTCTAGATCATATTGACAGAAATATTTTATTGCCTAGATCGAAAGACTCGACCAGAGAATGCTCATCAGGTACTGAAATAGTACAGGCTAAATTAGCTACGACGGCACTCAGAGAGTCCAATAGGATTATAAAATTTGATTTGTTAATTTGTAAATTTTGATAAAGTTGGAGTAGTTATTGATAAGATTTTCAAAGATATCTTTGTATTCCACTTTTGAGCTATAGTCGGTAGTTTTATATTTGCTTCGTTTAGAATTTGTCGCGCTTTAATGTAGAATGGTTTCAGATGTTTGTCACATTCCTCGTATTTCTTTTAGTGAATTCCTTTAAAGGTACTGTTTTAGGCAGAGTTTGCATGTGTAGAAGCCAGTTTAGCAGCATGTGATAGCGTTAGCTTTTTTCCTCTGATAAACAGGGGAGGCTCACCGGCTTCGCTGAGGATGCTACTAGTGGCGCTGGAACAAAAGGCTTCTAAGACCAATCTAAGTCCTGCATTTTGTATAGGTGATAGTTTATTTAGAACGTTAGGTTGTAGGCTATAGATCCATAATCTTGTTTAGACCTTACAAGTTCGTTGAAGGTTATTTATAAGGAGCTTTTGGTCAGCTCTCAGCTTGTTGTTCCTAGCGTTTTCTATATGTTTAGTCTCCATTCACAGTCGTCTTTGAGTTGAGTGATGTAGGGTAACCATGTGAGATTTTTTTCGCAGATTAGACCTAGGATTTTGATAATATTAGTGACTATTAGTTGATTGCTGATGAGGTGAAGTACACGCTTCCTTAACTGGGACTTATTTTTAGAGAAAAGAATGAACATTATTTTTGTAGTCGAAAATTTGAAGCCTGCAATGTCGGACCAATCCTAAACATAATTTACATATTTTTGTATTAACTCTTCAGAGGTTTGGACATCCTTACCTTTGCAATAGATCGTGACGTCGTCTGCATATTTTCTGCTTTTAATTGGTTTGGGTAAGTTTTCTGTGAGGTCATTAAACTTTACCAAAAATAATGTCAGACCAATAATGCCAGACCAATTCATACGCCTTTTTGACATAAGGAAATGCTGCTTGTTTATAAATGCATCACAAATTTCTCTTTCTAAGTTGATAAATAGTTAAAAATTCCTTCGATTTTGTCTGAAGCCAGGTTTAAGAAAAAACTCCTCTTTTTCCAAAAACCACCGATGTCTTTTATTTACTATCGTCTCCATTAATTTGCACACAGTGCAATTTAGAGCTATAGGCCTGAAGCTAGTAGCTTGTCGCTTGTCTTTTCCTTGTTTTGAAATAAGGAAGATAATGGCTTTCTTTCATATGCAGTTAAAGATCTAGAGCAGATAGTCTTCAGATTTATTTGAAAGGTTGTTAGGTAAGCATTTAGTGTTTTATCAACGAGCGTATTCAACGAGGTCAGTTAGTGTAGAGTTATCACGTTTTTCTAGTGAGAATGAGGTGACGGGAGTTAAAGTTCCTTGAAATTCATTAATTTTTCTTCATGATGTAGCACTAGAAGCATGTTTTTTTCGAGAGGAGATGTAGTTAACCCAAGATTTTCTGCTTCTAAGCTTGTTTGTTCGACTTAACAAGGATCGAACTTTTTTAATTTTATTTTTTTCAGTGGTCTTATACATTTAATGGATGCTTTTTATCTTTGAGAGCTTTATCGACTAATTCATTCCACCAGGGAACTCGGTGTTTTTGTTATTTGTTTGAGGTATTGGGTATAATGAATAAAATTTAGGATTAGGTCATCTACTTGGTTCCAGTTGTCTTCAGACGGATCGACCTATCCTTCAATTTTCTCATCCATAAACTTTTGAAAACTTCTCCAGTCGGCTTGGATTACCTTCCATTGAAGATGTTTTCCATAATTCTTCTGATTAGGGCTTTTTAGTGAGATTAAAGTAAGAAGGTTGTCGCTATTATAGAGATTTTCTAGTAGTTCCTACTTTAAGCGATGTCCTAAGGAAGCACTGTAGATTGAGAGATCGATTGAACTGAAGGAGCCGTTGGCGATGTTATAGTATGTTGCGTCAATGTTATTTAGGAGTATAACAAAAGGTTTAGGTGATTGAAGTATTACATTTTTTAGGTTTTTTATGCATAGAAAAAACCAATTAGGAATATAAATGTTGCATACACCTAACTTTGTATCAGATATTATTTGGACCACTACAACTTTTAATCTCGTTTGCAAGTCAGCTTCTTCGAAGGATATCTCCCTTTTTATGTAAGTGTCGACTCCACCTCTGGCATCATCCGCGTTGATTGGGTTTTTTAACACAGAGCAGTAATTTTTTAACTTGGCAGAAGAGGTTCGTTCAAAATTCAATCCTTGATTGCAGATTAAGGATGAATTGAATTCATTGAGCAATAATTGAAGGATTTCAAAGCATGGGTGGAATCCGTTAAAATTCCATTGGACGATTTTATGAAATGTAGTAATTTAAATAAATATAAGGATAACCGTTATCTATATATGCGGTAAGCTTTGCATACTAGGGGTTGTAGTTTACATTATCAAGTCTATCAGTTTCACTTGTTTCAGGTACACTGGTTTCTAACTCATCTTCAGAGTTAATATTTTTTTGAGCTTCTACTGAGCGCACGAGAATTTACAACAACATAAAAATATGCTGTTGTAAATTCTCGTGCGCTTGCTTTTAATAATCCGATGCTTCAAGTGGGGATACAGTTTGTCCATCATGGAGAAAAGAGGCCCCAGGTGATCACAATAAACATTTGCTATCAAGGTTTTCGTCAAAAATTTTGTACTATAAGTAATCGAGGATATTTTTGTCTTTGGAGTTATCTATATTGTCTTTAATTGGCTCTAATATCACTTAAGTTGTTTTTCCTGATTGGTATGTATTAGTTTTGGTTTTCTTACTTTTTCTTTTGACCTTTTCATCTATTGTAGTCCAATCTTCTTTGTTATTAGGTTTGTTTATTGAAGTGTTTCTAGAAGTGTCTTTACCTTGTCTGATGACGTGGTAGATGTAGTATCCGAGTGTGACCATTTTGTTCCTAAGAAACAAATATTCATGAGGTTCCTTTTTGTAGCTGGAAGTTTAGGAAGAGCTAGTCTCTCGATGTTGGGTTTGGTATGTATACTGCTATGCTTTCTGCTGTTGAGCTTGTTTCCATTTTAGGCATTTCGCCTTCAGGACGTTTTGGACAGAGCTTGGCTATGTAGTCGACTCGTTTGCATACAAAACATTTTAGGGTGTCTGTTGAGAGATATATCCAGTAGGAAGTTTCCTCGAAGTTAATTTTAAAAGATTCTCGTACTTCGATTCACGTTCCGAATAGTTGTATATTGGCCATCTGAAAATAAGAATGTGGGAATATCCCTGGTCTGACATCGCTGCTCTTACAAAGATTAGCAGTGAGTTTGTTCTCATGTTCAGCTTTTCAAAGGCTTCAGTGAAGATAAACTGAGGAAAATTAGACACACACTAGATAGGATATGCATTTTAAATTTTGTTTAGTAGTGGTTGTAGATCCAATGTGTTTTTTCCTTTATTGTTATACTCGTTCACTTACTGATAAGGTCGTCTGCTGTTTTTCACTGTCGAAATAAAAGCAAACTCAACCCTTTGATATTCTAGAGGCATATATGATTTTTCTAGAGGCTACGAATTTTCCGATTACAAGAGTGTAATCGTCGATTGCGATATCTAGTATATAACATTTTTTCTCGTGTAAACACGCAGCACAAGAAAAGACGCCCAAACACGAAAACAGTCGAAAATCTACAAACTAAGAAAATTTCAACATCTAAGAAAAATTTGTAACTTAAAATGAAATAGTTGAATTTTCCGTTTAAAAAACTAATTATTAAAAATCGAATTTTTAACAAAGAAGAATACTCTTTGAACTAAGTGTTTAAATTTACTGCAAAATGGAGTAATTTTTTACGACCTAGATTTGTTTTCAAGAACATGAATTTTTAAAGAAAAAAATTAATTTTCGACTAGGAAAAACGAATGATCATTAACTGTGTAAATTTCCTACTTTGTTAGTTTTATTTTTATTGTTGATCTTAGGTTTGTTGACCAGAGAATATTTATTATTAAATTTAGATGTTATTTTTGTTCGTCTACTGGTCTATATCAATATTATTAAAATATTGCTAAATCTTAAGATTGTGAAAAAAATGTCTCTATTTCCGCTGGGATCTAAACTCAGGGCCTTCAGATTGCCGGTCTGATGGTTTTTGGGCAGTATGAATTTCATAATTCCATCATGCATCACCAGACTTCCTTCCTACAACAGCAGTACCACACACTTCAGTCGCACTCCTAACTAAGACACCCTCGGTAATAGCCGTTCGTTTATATTGTTCTGAAAGTCTATTCGCGCTTCTGGTTTATGTCCACATTTAACCTTGATTCGCGTTTGTTTCATTTTTTTTTTTTTTTGGTTTTTTTCTTTAACATCCTTGATCTAATTTTTATTTTGGGGATCAGAAGGTATTTGTGATAAACAAGCCCTTTATAAGCATAATCCAACTAATCTGCCTCCGTTTTGTTTTGTTCTTGGATCCCCTAAATAACCTAGCAGCTTATCTGTATCCTGATCTTGTGCGTCTACGCACCCATTCATATCTCCTGGCAGAATTATTCTTCACCAATGATTGCAAATAAATATTGTCTTATTTAAAGTCTCCCAGAAGGTTTCTTTCACTTCTCTATGATTTAATTAACTTGGGCGTAGCATGCTATAATAAATAATCTTCTGATTCCTACTTTCATTCCAGCACGTAACAATCTAGGAGATACAAACTCATGATCTCTGAGATGCTATTTTGCTATTTTATTCAAAAGCAAACCTACTCCTGGTTTACCATGTGATTCACTATCTACTCCTGACCAAATTTGGACAAGTATTTAAATATTATAAAATATTATAAAATTTTAAGAAATTTGCAATTTCAAAATTCTTTCAAACAAAAGAAAACAATTTCATTTTTTTACTACAAACTGTTTTATTGATTACAACTGAAAATAAGCATTAAACCTACTTATTCAGCCCTTGAGTCGACTCTATTCCCACCTATTCCAATGTAATCCAATTTATTCCAATCCAATCCCCTTCTTCTCAATCCAACGCAATCTGATTCAAAACAATTCACTCCAATCCACTCTAATCCAACCACCTACACTGCAATTAAATCAAGTAAAATTAAATCTAATCCACTATAATCGAATTTAATCCACTCTAGAGCATATCATTCCAATCCAATTCAATCCATTTCAATGCATTTCGTTCCACTACAATCCTCTCCAATGCATTGAAATCCATTAATTTAAATGCAATCAACTCTAATGCATTACTATCCACACCGTCAAATCCATTGGAATCCAATTTAATTTAATTTAACTAAATCTAACTAACTTCAATCCCTCATAATCCTTTCCAATCCAATCAAATCAAATTTACTCTTATTTATTCAAATTAATCCCAATCTAATTCCATACAATTAATTTCAAAACTTTTTAATTAAATTCAACCATTACATTCCAATCGATTCTACTCCCATTCATACCAATCCACTCTCTTCCAATTCAATCTGATTTATTTATATCCAATTCAATTTTCTTCGATTTATTCTAAGCCAGTTTATTTTAATGCAATCCAATTTAATCCACTTAAATCGAATCCAATTCATTTCAATTTAATCCAATGCATTCTAATCCAATTAATTGCAATCTAATGCACGTCACATCGCTCCAGAACCACTCTACTTCAATCGATTGCCATCCAATTCATTCCAATCCATTCCAATCCAATCCAATATAATACAATCAACTCCACTCATTGAATCCAATAAAATTCAGTCGAATACAATGCAATCCAATCCATTCCAATCCAATGCATTCTAACCCAATTCGATCTAATTAAATTCAATGCAATTCATTCCAATCTTTTTCATTCCGATCTAATCCAATTCAATATGGTTCATTTAAATCCAATTCAATGTTCTTCGATTCATTCCAAACCAATACTTTCCAATTCTTTGCAATCTAATTCAATCCAATACATTCGAATTCACTCTAATCTCACTCTAAACTCAATACAATTAAATCTAATCCAGTTAATTATATTTTAATCCCCCCCCCTCACTCAATTTCACTCTACTCTATTCTAATCCATTCCAACCCAGTCCAATACGGTAAAATGCATTCAACTCCACTTTAATTAAATCCAGCAAACTTCAATCCAATCCACTCCAATCGAATTACATCTACTCTAGACCATACAATTCTAATCCAATTCAATCCAATTATTTCAAATCTTTTTAATTACACTCCAATCCACTCCAATACATTTAAATCCATTATTTTAAATTTAATGCAATTATAATACAATTTAACTTAATTCAATTAAATGAAACTGATTATAATCCATTATAATCTACTTCAATCGAGTCAAATCTACACCGCTCCAATTTAATCCAATGCATTCCAGTCTAATCCATTTCAATCCAAATCATTTTTACCCAATTCACTTTACTCCCAACAATCCACTCCAAACCGTTCCAATTCACTCCAATCCAATTCAATCTGCTTGCTTCAAATTCAATTCAATCTTTTTCAATTCATTCCAAACCATTTTATTCGAATCCAATCCAATTTAATCCAATACACTCCAATTGAATCAAATCCACTTCAAGTCAATCAAATTCAGTTTATTTCAGTCCAATTAATTCTATCCAAATTCACATCACTTCTCTCCAAACTACTCCTATCCAATTCATTGGAATCCCATTTTTTCGAATACACTTTAACCCAATCGAATTCAATATAATTAAATGTAATCCAATTCATTACGTTTCAATCCATATTACTTAACTATTCCAGTATAATTATCTATTCCAGACCAATCTATTGCAATCCACTCCAATCCATTATAATCCACTCAACTCCACTCGAATTTAATCCACTCTAGGCCATAAAATTACACTCAAAGTCAATCCAATTATTTCAAATTCATTTTATCCCACTTTAATTACCGCAAATATATTGTAATCCAATTATTCCAAATCATCCACTCTAATGTATTACAATCCACTCCGACCAATCCATTCTAGTCTAATTTCATTTAATTCAATTCAATCCAACTAATTCTAATCCATTATAATACACTGCAATCGAATCAAATCCACATCACTCGAATCTAATCCTATACATTCCAATCCTTTCCAATCCAAGTCATTTTACTCCAATTCACTCTACTTCAAACCAAACTCATTTACTTCAATCCATACCATTTTAACCCAATTCAAGTCAATCCAATTCCATTCAATACAATTCATTCCAATCCATTTAATTTTAGTCCAATCCACTCTAATCCACTCCAATTTATTCCAATCCAATTATTTCTAATTCAATCTACTTCACTGCACTCCATTCCAATCCACTGCACTACAACCCGTTTTAATTCAATTCAATTCAATTCAGTTCAATTATATTCTCGAGACGAAGGACGAGCCTCACATTTTTATTAAAGCAGTAAGTGTAAGTATACATATAACATGCCAAAGTTAGGGTCACTGAGCTCATCGTACCATGAAGTACAGATTACAAGTTTTTCAGCCAATCAGATCAAAGTACAAATTACTGTATAGCACGCTGTACCGTAAATGCAATTTTTACGGGCTATCCTAAAAAGTGCTATTTTAGGTATCGATCACAGTAGCTAAAATTGCACTAATGATGACGCTGTCATAAAAACGATTTGTATTATCTTCTGATTTAAAATATTGAAATTTTTAATTTCATTTTTTTCATTTTTAATATTTACCAAAAATTATATTATTAACCTCAAAAAAGTTAGAATTACTCTGTCTCCTCAACTTATTACCGATGAGTGTTTTTAATATAATTTAACAAATTCAATAATGAAAATTAAATCATATATAAGTAAAGAATAATTACGCGGGAGGTGGATTCGTCAAATGGAAAAGAAATACATTCTGAAAAATTAAGCATTCAGAATAGTATCCTTTATTATCAGAATATGTTTACAACAAAGTGGATGCATAACTCATCTAAGAAATTTTGGAATTCACCAATAGTAACTGGCATTTGTTGTTTCGGATAAAAATTACATTCAGAGCTTCTCTAAGCCCCTAGGTTTTTTGCAAATTTACTTCAGAATCGTCAATACATGGTGCATCCAGTTGCATCTCAACAGTTCCCTTTACAATGAACAATATAAGAAAAACCAAAAATCACTTTTTAAAATACACTCGTAAATATGAAGTATGGGTGGGGGCTATGCATAAATTCTAAAAAAAAAATTTCCAAAATTGTTGGACCACCCTTGCTCTTTATTGATTGTTTGCAGGTGGTTCCCAGGTGTATCCGTCAATGAGTGCCTGAGGTACATTTGGTCGTTTGGCTAGATGAGTGGTCTGTGTCCAATTTTTATAGAAGTGTTTCCAGATATATTGGTCGGAAGGTTCTAGTAGTATTATTTCCATTTTCTTATTTATTTTGACTTTAACTCTTTTTAATTCACCATTTCTCAAAATATGCAATAATGGATGTAACATTTTATCGTCCCTCAAAACTCTTCCGATGATGTAATTATTCAGTATTGCGGCTATATATATCGCTGGTAACGGCATACCTTTTCGAGGAAAATAATTTGTTTCGTAAAGGATGACACGAGTTTCATACGGAGGATCATTGATGGTCCGAACAGGTGGGGAACGCTGGCAGCTTCCAAAGCAATTTTTAATCGCTGATAATTCTATAAAAAAAATTATTAGAAGAAAATTAACTTTTAGCCGAAACAACACCAGAAGGAGACTTAAAGATCGGGAGCCGCATTTTACAAAAATTCCATATAATAATGTTTTTTATTTATTTTTTTTATGTTCTAAACATACGAATTTTAATGATTATTATCAGTTTACTTTTTAATTTGTTAATTTCAAAATTAAATTTTTTCTGAAAAAAGATCTACTCTTTCCGCTCCACTGGGGAACGAAACACAGAACTTGCAATTGCCGGTCGGGTGCTTTTCCATCAAGCTATTAGAGAGAACGAATATACTTAACATCATTTGAGAATAGAATAAAAAATAATTTTTTTTGAATTTTAAAATTAGGCTCTTTCTGAAAAAGATGTACTCTCTCCACTTCCCAGTGGAGCGCAGGGAGTAGATCTTTTTCAGAAAAAATTTGTTCTAGTTACTTAACCATCAGGTGATGTTTATTCGTGTCCTTGACCATAAGTTTAAGATGAGAATTCGCTCTTAATTTTATCAATTTTACAAATCAAAACAAAAAAATACTTCTTTGATCAAAATCAATGTTGTGGTTAATAGAAAATATAATAACCGATGAGAAGTATCGATTTAAATCAAATTTTGTGTGGAAACAGATCTCCATTTGGTCCGCTGGTGAACGAATCACATCAATTCTGGTTGCCGGTCGGATGCTTTTCCATCAAGCTGCTATCGGGGTCGAGAAAAATTTCTTTTTTTATAAATATAAACATTATAATGCCAGGTATTACACGTCAATTTTTTTAAAAGAATCTATATCATTATCAGAGAACAACAGATTTTCTTGAAGTTTTTACAGCCTAGATGGAGCTATAATTTAAAAACATGTAGAATGTAAATTTTCCTGAAAAAAGATCTTCTGATTTTGCTCCGCTAGCAAACAAAAACATCACTTCCGATTACCAATCCGCTCCTTTCCCACTAAGCTACTATCGAGATCAAGAGAAGTATTCTTTTTCAGAAACGTACACATTATAATGCCGGCTCTCACACATCAAATTTATTAAGGAATCTATATTATCATCAGAGAATAGAAGAATTTCTTAACGTCCTTACATACTAGATAAAGATATAAATTAAACATTTTTTTATTTAGTTTTTTTTTTTGATCTTCTCCTTTCGTACCACTAGTAAACAAACCACATCACTTCCGATTGCCGGTAAAATGCTTTTCCACTAAGCTACTATCGAGATCGAGAGAAGTTTCTTTTTCAGAAACATGCACTTTATAATGCCAGGTATTACACGTCAATTTTTTTTATAGAATCTATATTATTATCAGAGAACAACATAATTTATTAACATCTCTACAGGCTAGATGAAGCTATCATTAAAAAAAAAATTTTAATTGAAATTTTCCAGAAAAAAATTTTATAATTATGCTCCGCTGGTAAACAAAGCACATCACTTTCGATTACCGCTCAAATGCTTTCCCATTAAGCTACTATCGAGGTCGAAAAAAATTTCTTTTTTTAGAAATATACACATTATAATGCCAGGTATTAAACGTCAAATTTTTTTAAAGAATCTATATTATTATCGGAGAACAACAGAATTTCTTGACGTCTTTACAGCCTAGATAAAGCTATCATTTAAAAAAAATTTTTAATGTAAGTTTTCCTAAATAAAGATTTTCTCATTTCGCTTTGCTGTTAAAAAAACAGCATCATTTCCGATTGCCAGTCCGCTCCTTTCCCACTAAGCTACTATCGAGATCGAGAAAAGTATTCTGTTTCAGAAACATACACATGACAATGCCAGGTGTTACACGTCAAATTTGTTAAGGAACCTATATTATGATCAGAAATTAGCAGATTTTCTTGACGTCTTTACAGCCTAGATGGAGATATCATTTTAAAAAATTTTGAATGTTAATTTTTCTTTAAAAGATCTTCTCCTTTTGCTCCGCTAGTAAACAAACAACATTACTTCCAATTGCCAGTCAAATGCTTTTCCACTAAGCTACTATCGAGATCAAGAGAAGTATTCTTTTTCAGAAACGTACACATTATAATGCCGGCTCTCACACATCAAATTTATTAAGGAATCTATATTATCATCAGAGAATAGAAGAATTTCTTAACGTCCTTACATACTAGATAAAGATATAAATTAAACATTTTTTTATTTAGTTTTTTTTTTTGATCTTCTCCTTTCGTACCACTAGTAAACAAACCACATCACTTCCGATTGCCGGTAAAATGCTTTTCCACTAAGCTACTATCGAGATCGAGAGAAGTTTCTTTTTTCAGAAACATGCACATTATAATGCCAGGTATTACACGTCAAATTTTTTAAAGGAATCTATATTATTATCAGAGAATAACAGATTTTCTTAAAGTATTTACAGTCTATATGAAGCTATATTTAAAACAAAATGTAAATCTAAATTTTCCTGAAAGAAGATCGTCTAATTTAGCTCCACTGTCAAACAAACAATATCACTTCCGATTGCCAGTCTGCTCCTTTTCCACTAAGCTACTATCGAGATCGAGAGAAGTATCCTTTTTCAGAAACATACACATTATACTTCCAGGTGTTACACGTCAAGTTTGTTAAGGAATCTATATTATCATAAGAAAATAGCAGAATGTCTTAACGACCTTACAGACTAGATAGAGATATAAATTAAAACTTTTTTTAATAAATTTATTTTTGTGTAAAAGATCTGCTCCTTCCGCTTCACTAGTAAATAAACCACACTACCTTCGATTGCCGGTAAAATGCTTTTCCATTAAGCTACTATCGAGGTCGAGAAAAATTTATTTTTTTAGAAACATGCACATTACAATGCCAGGTATTACACGTCAAATTTTTAAAAGGAATCTATATAATTATCAGAGAAGAACAGATTTTCTTTGAAGTCTTTACAGTCTACATGAAGCTATATTTTTAAAAAAAATTTAATCTAAATTTTCCTGAAAGAATATCGTCTAATTTCGCTCCACTGTTAAACAAACATATCACTTCTGATTGCCAGTCCGCTCCTTTCCCACTAAGCTACAATCGAGATTTAGAGAAGTATTCTTTTTCAGACACATACACATTATAATGCCAGGTGTTACGCGTCAAATTTGTTAAGGAATCTATATTATTATCAAAGTGCAACAGAATTTATTGACGTCTTTACAGACTAGATGGACCTATTATTCAAAAAAATGTGGCATCTAAATTTTTCTGAAAAAAGATCTTCTCCTTTCGCTCCACTAGTAAAAAAAGCATATCACTTCCGATTGCCGGTCAAATGCTTTTCCACTAAGCTACTATCGAAATAAAGAGAAGTATTCTTTTTTAAGAAACATACACATTATAATGTCAGGTCTTACACGTCAAATTTTTTAAGATATCTATATTATTATGAGAGAATAGCAGAATTTCTTAAGGTCCTTACCGACTAGATAGAGATATAAATTAAAAATTTTTTTAATAAATTTATTTTTGTGTAAAAGATATTCTTCTTTCGCTCCGCTAGTAAACAAACCACATCACTTCCGATTGCCGGTCGAACGCTTTTCCACTAAGCTACTATCGAGATCAAGAGAATTATTCTTCTTCAGAAACATACACATTATAATGCGAGCTGTTAGACGCAAAATTTGTTAAGGAATCTATATTATTATCAAAGATCAACAGAATTGTTTGACGTCTTTACAGGCTAGATGGAGCTATGATTTAAAAAAAAATTAATTACTTTTTTCTGAAAAAAGATCTTCTCCCTTTGATCTCGTGGTAAATAAACTACAGAACTTTCGTTTGCCGGTCAGGTGCTTTTCCATTAAGCTACGATCAAAATCTAGAGAAGAATCCTTTGTCAGAAACACACGCATTATTATTTCAGGTTTTACAATTAAAAATTTTCAAGGAATCTGTGTTATCATCAGAGACTAGCAGAATTTCTTAACGTCTTTACAGACTAGATGGTTTTGTATTAAAAAAAATTAGTTAAATTTTGTCTGAAAAGAACATTTTTTTCGAAAAAAATATAATTAAACAACTTTTTGATTCATAGTTCTATCTAGCCTGAAATGGCCTTAGAAAACTCTGCTATTCTCTGATGATAATATAGATTCCTTGAAAAAGATGTCAGAAGACAAAATTTAAAATTATGCTAATCCCCTGAATTTTCCCTTATTTTTTCCTGAAAAATTTTTTTGATAAAATTTATGTTATTTAAATGAGATAGAATCAAATTTAAAATCCTATTTAACTTTGTATAATCAAGGTAATGTGCACAATTCCTGAAAATAAAACCAAGAATTTAACGGCCTAATTTAGAAAACCACCACAAAACTTTTCTATTCCAATTTGAAAACAGATTACAATTTTTTTAAAAAGGAAAAGAAAAAAATTTCTCTTTGTAAAAAAAAAAATTAGATATTTCATGTTTTTGGATAAAATGCATCAGTTTTGTATAAAATTATTTTTTGGCTGCAGAAGAATATTTTATGTTTGAGAATTTATTCTTTTTAGAAAAAAATCATCTTTTGGCTTGAAGGTCCAACAGTTTAGATAAACTTTTATTTCTGTTTTGAGTAAAAAATCTTTATTTGTTGCAAATTCGACTTTTTCATTTTATAATTTTTATCTTTTTTATGAGTTTCATCTTTTTTTATTGTAATATAAACTAAGGCACTGTTTCGGTGAGAATTTATATTTAGAAGTTGACAATTCTACTATTTTGTTACAAATTTTATTATTTTGTTGAAAATTCAAGTATCTTGTTAAAAACATCGTTTATAGTAGAAAAAGAATTTTCTGTTTAAAATAAATACTTAAATTCTAAACTTGTATCTAAAATATATTTTTATTTAATTTTTTAAGATTTTATGTTAAAAGTTGTACACAAATAAAATGCTGACATTGAAATATTAATGGTCAAGGAAAATAAATAATTATTTAAGAAAAATGATTGAATTCTGAAAATACAGTTCTCGGACAACCTGCCTCATTCTGCTAGCAATAGTTTTCAAATCATTTCTGAAAACTAAAAATTTCTGACAGTAAGGAGGGGGGGGGATAGAAATATTTTGTTACGGTTTGTTGCACTTTTAAAAAATTATAAAAAGTCAATATCGCCACAAAAAGAATGAAAGGATATTGAAGGAAACTTTAACAAATTAAACTACCTAAATAAACAATTTATAAAGTAGTAAATTGCACTGTAGTAAATTGTAGTAAATTGCAATGTATTTACCAGTAGCATTAGGATAAACCACCATGATGAAGAGGAGAACATAAATGCACTTTCTCATTTTTTTTCCATTCGATAAAAATTAAGTGTCAATGATTTGTATAAATGCGTAACAAAAATTCTTCTCACTTCTGCAGTTATTCTCATACTAGACCTTAAGCATCGTCGCATGTTGGAATTATTTGTATTTCATCCCTATGTGTATTCTAGATTGGAGTTGTACAAAATATGAACATAAAGATAACTGAACAAATTATTTTTCTGGTCTGCCTAATTTTTAGATTAATTTACACAAAAAAATTGACATGACTTCTCTTATTTCCCTATTTGGTTTTTTGTGTAATATTGATAGTTTTTTGCTAAAAATATTTATTCAGAAAAAAGGAATATTTTTAAAAATGATTCATTCAAAATGAATCATTCAAACAATTATCTGTATTAAATGAAAATCATTATTGTCCTACGATGATTTAAAAAAAAGGTCGCGGCTAAGCATATATCTTTCTGGAACAATTTTTAAATGTATAATATTTAAATATAATTGATAAGTGACAATTGATATAATTAGTTACGAAATTATTTGCCTTCTTTCACGTTTCAAGCGCGTGAAGGTGACTTTGTAGTAGAATTAAATTTTTGTCAGCTCAAATGATGTGTCTCCATATTTTATAATATAAATTCTTTAAATAACAGGTATCATTTCTACAGTTTTTTATTTACTTTAACGAATAATATTTGCAGTTTGGCTTCAGGTGAATATTAGAATTTTCTGGTTTCGGCCAACAAATGTCTACAGCTTTTTCAGATTTTTTTTTTTAATTCGACCAGAGCTTTTCTAGATTTGAGATAGCACTTTTTCTAAACAAATCCATATTTCTGATACTTTTTATTGATTCGTCATTCTCATAAAGTATTGATAAGAACCTTTCTCAGAAATAAAGAGCATATTGTATCACCCAACCAAGTTGGTACACTTCGAATTGCAAAATTCACTGGCTTTAAAACCTAAGACTGACCAGAAACAGTATATCCACTGAAGCAGCCACCAACAATCTTCACTGGAAATCTCAAGTGTGTAAAAAGAAGAGGAAAAAATTTAAAGAAAAGGAAGTGTTCTGTAACGACTCTCTAAAACCTCTTACGGCTAGTCGACTAGTCGTCAAAAAACGTTCATCGATTCATTCACAATATTTGGCCAAGGTTGTAGCACTTTCGTTTCAAAATAGTGAATTTAAATTAGAAAATAGTCACTGGCTAGAGGTACACTATGTAACACACACTAAAAAGAAAAATAAGAAGCCATGGCAGAAGAAATTAGGAAAAATGCATCTTCACAGGCAGAAAATACCCCCCTAATAGCTACTAATACGGATATAATCGGCATGCTACAAAAATTATGAGATCGGATATCTAACAAGAAAATCGCGTTAAATACTCATACAGAATCAATTCGCTCTACATCAAAGAGTTTTGATTTGGTTACTTCAGACGAAAGTGAAAGTGAGAACGATTATGAATCTCGGGCAGCTAACGATGACGCGTTGAATGTAGAATCAGAACCAATTGATCCTAGGATTGTATAAAGATTGTCGGACGAACGAGTTACCACTCCAAATGAAGCCATCCCTACAAGAGACAGACTTTGTAAAAAATAAAAAAGGGTCAAATGAAAATATCTCAACCACAGGAGAAACTATCCCTTGGAGAGGCGCATTGAAATTAATAAAAAAATTAAACAGACAAGATGATATGGGTCTTGAACCCTTCACCGCTCTTTTAAGAAGAATTAAATCACAGTGCTCAAATCCAGGAGTTTTATTAGACTAGATCATCACAGAAAAAATCAAAGGAGAAGCGGAAAAATCTATTCGTTTCTTATCAATTCACGGTTATGATTAGTTTTTTGAAACTCTTAGAACCAATTTTGGAACTACTGGATCCCTAGAAACTCATTGAAGAAGACTCTTAACAGATAATCCAAGGAACTGTGGAAAGTACGTAGAATTCAAATGCACGATTCAACCAAAGAATGCACGAACTTTTGTATCCTGTTTAATCAAAAAATCTCTTGAGACACGAACTAGAAATTTGCATTAAAAATGTCGAGCAAACAGTCCTCGAAAAATACATAATGAATTTAAGAGAAGAACTTTCTGACCGTGTTTCAAGCAAAAATCCTAGGGATGTTAGAGAAGCACAACACATTACAATACAATCAGACGTATCGTTAGCTGAAAGAAATAAAAATTTTCAAGCAAGAAAGACGATTAAATCTCAAGTATCTATCCACACAAACCTCAATAATAATCCTTTTGAAACCATTCTCTCAATTCAATAAACAAAAAGACCCTTTGATAAGAAATCTTATAAATCACAGAATACTTTTGCAGAGGAGACTTCAGTTATTTTGCATTGATTGCTAAATACCTGAAGACATCGAAAATCAATGTTTTTCTAAAAAAAATTCAAGTAAAAGCTTCGAGAAACCGAACTCCGGATCGTACAACTTACCTACAAGAAAAATGAAGGAACAAGTAGATATCTGAGAAACGGATGCGGAGACAGATTATCAGCGATATCTGGAAAATTATATCCTATCAGAGGGCACTTGCACGGAGGAATTAAACCCGTAAAATTATTAGTTGGTATTGGCTCTTCGATAAACCTAATTAAAGAAAATTGCATTAACAAATACCTCCAGAGAATTTCAATTAAGAAAGGGTTTTTAATGGGAAATGATGAGCAACAGAAAAATTGCCCATACCCGATGAATGCATCATCGGAACAGCATTCTTGTACTCTTATCAGTTTAACTTGTCAAAAAGCTCCCTCCAGCTTGACGATCAAGCGTATCCCTTGGAGTACGTCGGTATCTTTGTACTCAAAAACACTATAAAAATGATAACCATGAAAAAAAACAAAAATCAGGGGCATATTCTCATAGACGGTAATCCCTACATTCCAAATTCTTGTTACAAAATGGTTCACTCATAAGATATGATGCCCGTTAGTAACGAAACCGAAATAGATTTGAGATTAAGTGGTGAAGAGATAAAGTACATTTTTATTAATGTCGCTCCAGAACAAGGAGCTCCACTACCCTGCACAAGTCTCGCGTCTCATAGAAGCATCTTAAAAGACGAAGCGAATACCACCAAACGAAATCTTGAATCAGATAAATGATATGTTAAAGAAAAGAATAATAGAAGCCTTGGACTCACCATTCAATTCACGCCTTTGGGTAGTTCCAAAAAAACGCAACGCGTCAGGAAAATCGTAATAGAGGCTTGCTAATCCATTATAGGAAGTTAAATAAAAAAACAGATCAAGATGCCAACCCACTCTCTCTAATCAACGAAATGCTAGCCCACCTTGGAAAAGCAAAATTCTTTTTAGCCTTTGATTTGAGCTCAGGATTTCATCAAACCCCCGTGAACGAGAATTCAAAAATATGTACCGCAGTTTCTGCCCCTGAAGGAGATTTTCACTATAACCGCTTGCCTTTCGGGCTCAGGAACGCTCCAGGAACAATTCAAAGAATGACGGACACAGCATTAGGAGGAATGGTAGGAAAATCATGCTTCGCTTACCTGCACGACATTGTTTTCTTTGGTAGCACACTCTAAGAACACGGGCTACTGTACTTAAACTTCAACCGGACAAATGTAAGTTTCTTCGCCCGAAACTATAATATCTGGGATACGTGATTACGGAAAACAGAGTGAAACCGAACTCATTTAAATTATCTGCTGTCTAAAATTGTAAAAGAACCGACAAACAATAAGAAGTCATGTATTTCTTGGGATTAGCTGGGTACTACCGAAAATTTGTAAAGGGACTTGTCTACGATAGCTAAACCTTCAACAGCAATGACTAAGAAAAATCGACCCTTTAACTGGACGCCATCTTGCCATACAAGTTTTAAAATTTTGAAAGATGATCTTTTCTCTGCATCAGCATTAAGATATCCCGACTTCAAGGCCACATTTACATTGACCATCGATGCAAGTAATGTCGGGCTAGGGGGAATCTTATTTCAACAGAGACGTTCAATTTGTTATATAGGAACTCTTAATGAATTTAAGCGAAATTTCACTACTTCCGAAAAGGAAACATTAGCAATTATCTGGGCAGTTGAGCGGCTTCTACAATACCTTCTCGGACGTTAATTCATAAAAAAAACAGACCATCAAGCTTTGAAGTGGCTTTTTTATCGGAAAAAACCTTCTTCCAGGTTGATGAAGTGGAGATTTCCGATGGAAATATACACATACAAGGTCGTGTATCAAAATAGCAAGGGAGAAACGGCAGCTGACCCGCTTTTAAGAATTTTTTTCATTCACAATCAAACTTTCTTAGAAAAATCGAAAGAGAATACCAGGATCAACCAAGTAGATGACTCACATGAAGTTGAGGAGATTGATATATTATCATCAATATCATCATTCTTATCAGGCCCACAGTGACAGTCTGTAACCCATACGTGGCGCGTCCCCAGGTGGCGGATAGAATTAAACCCGCTAGAAACAGAGGGTAGGACTGAAATAAAATAGGCCCGCGGATAAAACAAACTGGATGAAGGATAGACCGAGAAAGAACCACCCAAGTTAAGGTGTTAAAACCGTGCCGAATACTAATTGGCAATAGGGTATGGTATTCTAAACAGTGTCTCTAGGATACCAGGTCGCCTCCTAGAGCATATGACCTTTCCCCCACATGCCGGGCCCTGCGGGGGTGGAATTTTACGTGCCTAGCTACTCATGTGAACAGCATGGAGAATAATGAAAACAACCAAAACAGGAGCGTATGTGAGGAGTTGAGTGGTCTTTCGGACAAGGCGGGGAGGAAGGGGAAATCAGTAAATAAGAGGGACGTAGCGGAGATCTAAGAGATGCATCTTTTTTTATAACCTCAGCAGACAAAATAAAGAAAAACAGTATTTCTGAAACACAAAGACCAACATATGGCTTCTAATTAGGGAAAACTGGAAAGAGACGAAGCGTTTAGTAAATAGACTCCCTGATCCCTTAATCACGAGCTTGGCGCTCTATAGGGATCTTACTGAAATTGAAGGAAGAGCTTCAAGGATGAGAGCAATATAATAGCAATATAAGAGTACAAGCCAAAACTACACTCTGAATGAAGAATCCGTTATGGCTCCCACTTTCGGCGACAGGAAACGAGAGTTCAGTGGAGGTGAGCTCTTCCAAGACGATGATTAAGAAGCAGATAACTCGCGAGGTTACGGCAGTAACCTCGACCCCAAAAAAGACAGAAAGGAAATAGAAATCTGCATCCGGTAATAACGGAAAGCAGAAGACCTTAAGCACCTTCAAAGTCCTCAAGAACCTTGAGCATAAAGTAAAGCCTGACGCCCTTAGCATAAAAATCAAGGTGGTTAGGTAAACTAGAAACTTATTATGGAGGCTGCTGGCGAAGGGAGTAGCGGGCCTGAGCTCGTCCCCCGTATCAAGTTGAGGTCTTAAGTCTTGATCCAACTACTAAAAGAGAAGAGGTCGAGGCGGCCATGAAGGTCAGCCTCACGAAAAGATCCTTCAGAGACAATCAGAAGGCTTTTGTGGAGCTAACAGAAGAGATAGCGACGAGATTGCGCACAGGACACCTGAAGGTGGGATGAGTCTCGTATCCAATGCGCAAGAAGACAGAGAAGTTAGGTGCTACCGCTGCCTAGGCTTCGACCATATGGCAGCAAGTTGTGAGGACCCAGGCCGTTTACGATGCGGCTAAGAGGGCTATTGTGCCTTAACGTGCGAAAGCACACCGCAGTGCTTTCCGAGGAAGGTACGGTGCTTAGCGTATAGGCAGACAGCCTCGTTGAAGTAACCTCCTGGACGCCCAAGCTAACAGCGAAGCTGGGCAGGTCATCTAAGAAGCTCAGATCTGCAGAAGAAGCCCAAGCTGGGACAAAAGAGGAGAGCCGAGGCACGGCTAAAGAACGACAATTCACCTTCAGCCTTAGAAACAACTACACCGTTAACCCATCAAGAATTGTTAGACATTTGGCAAAAGAGGCATGAAGAATATTTGGAAAAAGGAAAAACTGCAATTCAAAAAACACAAGAACGATTAAAAAAGCAGCAAGATGCAAAAATAATGTATTTCTACTCCCTAAAATAATTTTTGTTGTAACACCAATAAGAAAAAAAAATAACACCACAAGTTGTCATCTAACTATCAACTAACAGGGCTACGATCGATTTAGAGAATAAGTTATATAATAAAGCTATTAGTTTTAGAAGAAAGTCATCTATAAAAGTATAAAGAATTCTAGAAGAAATTCACTCTAACAGAAGGCCGAGAATAAATAGATATTATTCCTTTCCTTTTTATGATAAAGGCGGATAATTTGTTGGAACAAATTAAACTGAAGTGACTTTTCTTTAAGACAGTCACATAGGCAAATCGTTGAATATTCAAACTAAAAACATATTCTTCACCATAAATGGAATAATTTATTTATAGCATTAACAAATAGTTTTAAAAAATAACGTTTTTTGGATAAGACAAACATGAAAAACTATTCTTTAAACCTTAAATACTTTTAATTAGGCATCATTTCAAATAAAATATTTATTTGTTCTACTTCAAGCATCTTGAAGGTTAAAGAAGACAAAAAAATAATCTTTAAAAAAAGATAGTATAATAAGCAGAAACATCCATTTAATACCAAAATAAACAAATTTATAACAAAATATATCAATTTTCAAACAAATAGTTAAATTTTCAAATGATAAAGATTAATTAATTTTGATGTAAAATTTCAAAAAGATTAATTTCCGACTAATATTAGAATATTTCGTTTTATTAAAAAAATTAATTTTCAATTTAAACAAACGCTGTTTTAACAAAGTCTTTTAATTTTCCACAAAATTGATGAATTTTTTAATAAAGTAGATAAAAGTTTTAAAAATATCTGTTTTTTAAATCAAGAAGATTTATTTTTTACCGAAATAGACTAATTTCCAAAAGTATAGTAGTTGAAGTTTCAGCTTAAAAGTATAATATATTTTCAATTAAAATCCTAAATAAAAAAAGGACTTTCACACAATTTTCCGACTTTTTCACAATACAGAAATATTTTTAACTAAGAGTTCGTTTTTAAACAAAGCGTATCATATTTTAAATTCCAACAAAGAAGATTTTAATTTTGAGTAAGAGTCAAGTGAACCTAAATAAGAGAATTTCTAAAAGAACCGCTATATTTCCACCCAAAAAAAATAATTAAAACAAAATTGTTTAATTTTGTACAAAACAGATTAATTTGCAACTAAATGGTTGAAATTCGAAATAAAAGCATGAACTTTCTACTTGCATGAATAATTTTTGAACAAAATTTGTAACCGAAGAAAGAAATTTTTAACCAAACTGACAAATTGCTAACTGAAATAGTGAACTATTCAGTTTTAAAGAAATGTAAAAGAAATAGATGAATTTTCAGCAAAAAAAATTATTTGTCTGTCAAATAATTGAATTTCCTACCAAATTAGTTCAATGTTTAATAACACATTATTTAATATTTTTAAAAAAATGTGTCAAGCGGAATAAGTCAATCATCACAATATATAAATAATAAGAAAGTATAAAAATTTAAGAATTTTAAATTGTATCAAAATCCAATTGAAAATTATATGTAACGCCTAATCATATAGAATTTTTACAAAACCTAAATAATATAGGAACAAAAACTTCTTTCCTAAATTTATTAATTCTTGATTTTGAAAAAAATTGTTAATATTGAATTTAATATTATTTGTGATTTTAATATTGTTTTTGATGTTCATATAGGGAAATAAAGTTAAACCTGGATTTAATGTAAACTTTGGGACTGACCTTGTCATTAAATCCAGAGTCTCGGAACTATTTTGCCTCTCTTCTGTTTTTTCCCTCCGTTGTTCCTTTAAGTTTTGTGACGCCTGAGTGAACACTACGCATCCTGTCGCAGCTCTTGCCACACATCCCTACCGAAAAAAAATTTACTTATTTGGTAGAAATGCATGTATTTTATTAAAAAATCGTATTTTTTAGTGTAAAGTTAAGATTGTTTGTTCTAAATTCGTTTTTTTTTGTTAAAAATTCTACTATTTGGCCGAAAATTCATATATTTGGTTAAAAAGTCGTATTTTTGGGTAGAAA
>JAAAKG020148626.1:0-10214 GCA_010014905.2 Druon quercuslanigerum | reverse complement strand
GTTAAGTATCAATTCTTCATATGGTGGAAACTGTAGTTATAACGTCCGTCCCACCAAACTTCAGTTAATAAGGAAGGTGTGGGAAATGGAGGGGGTCGAATCCAGAGAGTCGTCTTGGGTTGATGTTTTTATACTGAGAAGATCACCAGTCTTCAGAATACTTTAAAAAATATATATCTTGATAACATATAAATCATTAAAGTTATGAAGTTAAATTTTATTTAATATACCCTAAGTTTTTGAAGAACAAAGAAAAACACATGGAAAAAATTTTTTTTATTGCAAAATTAACGTAAAAACTGTTTAAGTTTGCACTTTTAAACTGTGCGGGAAATCACAGAAAAAAAATTAAAAATGTATTTTTTTAAATTTAGTTTAAAATTTTGTTTTCGGAAAATCAGAATTTTTTAAAAATCGTTGTCAAAGAATATTTTTTTGGAACTGCGAGTGATTGCGAATACTTTTACAAAAATGCATCCTAATAACATTCTGACCATTAAAGTTATGAAAGTTAAAAAAAGAACGAAAATTTTCTTCTTCAATATTATAATATTTAATAATCATTAATGATCAATAATAAATAATATAATATTCAGTTTTTAAATTTTTCAAACATCATTTTAGGATTTGTGTCAACGCTTAAGAGTAATGATTGAAAATAGATGAAATTCTACAGATTATTTGACGACAAATTGCTTGACAGTTAATTATCTAAAATAAAAATTATGTTGTGTGAAATATTCTGTTGTTTACCAGATTATTTAGTTATTTAAAAAGATTCGCTCTTTAAATCCTTTAAAATTAATTATTTATAAACACACTACTTGTAGTAATTTTCATACATATTGTTCATAATTTTATCGTATATTATAATTTAGGAAACATATGCGTTACAAGATAAAAGACGTTTTTTCTTGCAAAATTAATGCCAAAGGTGCTTAAGTTTCAACTTTTAAATTGTGCTCTAAATCGCAGAAAAAAATGAAAGCGGATTTTTTAAATTTAGCGTTCAAATGTTTTTCAAATAATATTTCTTATAACTGCGCCTGATTGTGAATACTTAAAATGGTATACTTTTAAAGTATTGGCAGCTGTGAATTAATGAATTTTACATTTTAATAGTTGAACCACTTAGTTAAAAATTCATTTCTTTGTTTAGGATTTATTATTTTAGTTGAAAATTGACTTTTTCAGGTGAAAAATCAATTTTTAAATTTGAAATTAATTTTTTGAACTAAAAATTCTTCTTCTGTGGTTGAAACTTTATCAGTTTAGTGTGATATTTATATTTTTGGTTAAAAAATGATTTATTTTATTGAAAACTAATTTTTTATTTTAAAAATTAACCTATTCCATTTTTGGTTGAAAATTTTTCTTTTCGTCAATTTTCAAATAAATAGCTTAAGTTTCTATACCTAAAAAATATAAATATTTAACCAAAAATGGAAAGTTCAATTTTTTTAAAGATGATTAATTTCAATCCATAAAAACATGAATGTGCAACAAAAGATATAATTTTTCAACAAAATTGTTCAAATTTTTATGCCAAAAAGACGAATTATTTTTATAATGGTTTAATTTTCAACTTGAAATTATAATATTTTAACAAAAACGTTAACTTTCGAACAAGTAGTTAAATTTTCAAGTTCATAGTTTAAACTTTTACTAAAAAGTTGAATTTCCTACCAAAATAGTTAAATTATTATCAACCAAAAGTATGAATTTTCAACCAAAAAGATTATTTTCTACAAAATATTTTTATTTTCTACCAACTTTATATATTTTCGACCGAAAAAGACAAATTTTCAACAAAACGTGAGATAGTTGATATTTCGATAAACAAAATTTTAATTTAAGAAAAAGTTGAATTCGGCCCAAAAGACGAATCTTCACAAAGTCGAATTTATTTTAACAAGAGTTCAAAGTTCAAACAAATAGTTGAATTTTCAAACAAAAATATGAATACTCACACAGTAATAGGATATACCGGGATATCCCATGTGATCCTATTTATCACCCAGGTTATCCTAAGGATATCCCAGAGATAACCTGTCGGATATTCCGCAAGGCGGAAGTTTGTATATCCTTGGATATCGAGGATATCCCTGGGACGTTTCCCGGATATTCAAATGTCTCAAGTATTATATAGAAAATCCGTTTATACCCTACTTGGTAAGTTGAATATCCCGGAAACGTCCAAGAGATACTCTGGAAATCCAGGGAATATCCAAATTTCCTCCTTGCGGGATATCCAACGGGTTATCCCTGGGATGTCCTTGGGACAACCTGGTAGATAAATAGGATCAAATGGGACATCCCGATATATAAAATGTTAACCAAGAAGATCAATTTACTACCAAAAAAGACGAATTTTCAACAAAACATATGCATTTTCAACGATATAGTTGTATTTTCAACTGAAAAAGATAACTTTTAAAAAAACTAAGCTTTGAGTTAAAAAAATTTATATTCAACCAACAATGAAACGAATTACAAACAAAATAAAAATCTGCAACAAAAGAAATGAAAATTTAACTAAAAAATATCAATTCTCAATCAATTCTTAATCAAATAAAAATCAGCTTTCAGTTTAAAGATTAATTAAAAGATTAATTAAATTTTCAACCGAATAGATGGATTTTCAAAACCAAAATGACAAATTTTCATGGAAATTTATCGAATTTATTGACAATTCTTTTTTTCTTTTAACCTTTTTTGTTGAAAATCCATCTGTTTGTTTAAAAATCGGTCTATTTCGCTGTAAGTTAATTTATTTTTCTTTTGGTTGAATATGACATTTTTTTACTGCAAATTTAAATTCTATTTTCAGTTAAAATTTTATCTGCTTTAGATGAAAAATTAACCATGTTGAAAATTGACATATGTCCATGAAAATTTGCTATTTTTGTGTTGAAAATTCAACTGTTTGGTTTAAGAGTCATTGTTTAGTTAAAATGATAGTTTTAGTTAAATTTTTATTTCTTTTGTTGATGATTTTTGTTTCGTTGAAAATTCCTTTCGTTTTTCGTTGACCATTAACTTTTTTGGTTCAAATTTTGTTTGAAAATTCAACTTTTTCATAAGTTGTGATTTTCAGTTAAAAATACAACTACATAGTTGATAATACACACATTCATACTTTTGTTTTTATAATTTAACTATTTTGTTAGGAAATTAACTTTTTGTAACATTATTATAATTCTAAGTTGAAAGTTGAAAGGTTTTGATGATAATTCGTCTTTTTGGATTCAAAATTTTAACGATTTTGTTGAAAAAGTATATATTTTGTGAAACATTTGTATTTCTTTAGATAAAAATTAATCTTCTTTTAAAAAATCTAACTATGCAATTCTTGGTTGGAAATTTACCTTTTTTATTTAAGAAACTTTTTTAATTTTAATAATAAATTAATCTTCTTGGTTAGTTTATAATCTTTCTTGTTCAATATTTAACGTCTTGTTTGAAAATTGTACTGCTTTGTTCAAAATTCATGTTTTGAGTTTCATCCGTTTAATTGATAATTATTGTCTTTGGTTAAAAATGTTCGAAACAAAATAGTGCATCAATCCTTAGCAACAGAACATTCATTGTGGAAAAAACAGTTGTATTTGAAACAAAGATTCATGAACAAAGAGAGAAAAATTACGCAGGGCCACAAAAAATGAGAGGAGGGTTCCTTAAACCAGACCAAGTAGATTATATGTTTTTTGGGTCGCTGAAACCGAATCCGAAACGTATTTTGCCCTATCACGTCAGTGTTTTTTTCTAACCTCAAAAAACAACTTGAAACCAAAAAACCCAACAACGTCAACCTTTAAACCATATAACCCCAAAGCTTCACAGCTCAATAACCTTGAGATCGATAACTTGCCAGAGGGCATAAAATTGGGAGACATTTTTACGACAACTTTACGACATTCTATGTCAATGTCGCTACGCTGCCTTTACGATGTCGTAAAGACACCTTAACAGCACGGACATAGGATGTCGTAAAGTTGTCACAATGATGTAAAGACGTCGCCAAATTTTGTGCCCACTGGGTTATACCCTATAACCCATAACCTGAAAACAATTAAATCTCAAATCCCAATTAACTTTAAACCGAAAATACAGCAAAAATTAAAAAAATAACTCGCAAATTTGAAACCGCAATCTTGTAGAGTTTTAGCTTTAAAATTCCATACGCCCGTTACTTTATAATCTCAAAAACCATAAGCTCCATAACCCTGAAGTGTATGATAAGAAAATTGCATGTCACAATATAACTCCGAATCATGTAGAATGAATTTTCATAACTCCATACACCCTAATAACTCAAAACTCCACAACCCCAAAAGTCCATAATCCTACTACCTTAAAACCCCATTGCCGAATAACCCAGAAACTCCATAATATTATAGCCCCATAAACATAACTGCAAAAACACTTACAAGTAAGTCTACAAGAGCATGTAATCTCAGAAAGCTACAATCAAAACTTATGCTAGAGACTTAATTCTTAATTTTCAGAAAGTTTGAACCAGATATTCAATCTCTCTAAGGTAGAGATTTCCTGTATCGTAATAACCTACATTTAACGCTAATTAGGAACAACGACGTGGATGCAAAAGGATTTTTTTTCCTTTGTGTTGCTTAATTCACGTGAGTCCCCTAGCCTCTCACGATTCGGGGTGCTTGATTTACGTAAGTCCCCAACAGTAGTCTGCCAACATATGGCTGTCCCAAACACCCTGATATCTCTTTTTAATATCTTTTAAATCCTGCTGGAAACTTAATCTTGCTCTTTACTAAAATCGCCAGAATTTTCAGGAAAGTACTCAATTTGAGAATTAAGAAAGTGCACCTTTAGATTAATTAGGCGTCTCATATTTTGAAATTTTTATTCCATATTTTCAACTATAGTCACATAATTAGAATGTTTCCTATTTCCTAGGAATTTTTTCGTAACGTTTTCAAAACTTTACCAAGCTGCTTTCTCCACCTTAGTCCTTCTTTTATGGAATTCAATGTCTTTCAAAAGTTCTCTAATTTGAGGTATATCAAAAATACCTTCTCTTATTTTTGCATCAGACAGTTTAGGAGACTCCTTAAATATGTAAATGAAAGCTTTGCTCTCCATAAATTTTAAATAAAATCTAACGAACTAATTATAATAATCAACGTAAAAATTAATTTATAAACAAATAATAATAAATTATTTCACATTTTACAAATCACACGATATAATGTATAGATATATACTTATATATTATTTAAATAATTATTATAAAATAAATATACAGGTTGTCTAAAAAGTCCCGGGACGGTTGGATATTTCCTCAGATAAAATATTTTTCATTCAAGTGAAGGTCATTCCTGAAGTAATTTTCTACGAGGAATTCAATGGTGACCTTCATTTTGACCTTGAAATTGACCTTCATGGCTTTTTGAAAGTCAGTTAGAGGTTATTTGAAATTAAGAAAGTTTTCAAAGAGGTCAGTGCAATTCCTGAAGTAAATTTCAACGAGAAATTCATTGGTGAGCTCTGTATTGATCTTGGTTACAGCGTTTTGAATATTGTAAAATCATAAGGAAATTTTTATTAAAAGTTCCAGGTGTTCTGGTGAGAGTTCTGTTCCTCCCCAAAGAGTTATATAGTCCTATACCGTTGTTCGATACCTGAGTCAATACCTAAGGCGATACCGTGAGTCCTATACCATTTTTCCATACGAATATTACGAATCGAAACTAAATTTACGTATTACCAGTACATACTCACTATCTTTCACTAAAAGATCGTTATGGCGCAAACTAAACTTTTAGAAATAGAGAGGGTATCTGTATTAATCATGTGTGGTTAAGGAGATCGACTTTGATCGAATTGATCCTGTCTCAAAATCAAAAATTAAAAGTCAAAATTCAGTTTTTCTATATCTACTTTAATCGGTTAAGACCTTTGTGATAATAAAAATTTAGTTTTAAATTCAATTATAAGCATTTTTAATTTCCAATTTGGCTTAAGGTGACGATTACTAGTGCATTTACCTTATAACTTTTCTAATTTTCATTTAAATCGAACATTTTATTTAGATAATTTAAAATTATTTTATCCGTTTATAAGAAACTCTGCTAAAAATTTCTAAAATTTGAAAAAAAATTCTTCAAATTTTGAAAATGGTCTAAATTTTCAAATTTTTGTTGGAACTATCTGCTTAACGAACTTATCCTTCATTTTGGAACCTTAAAATGCTTATCAAAGGCTGACTGATTGGACAAATCCTTTAAAAGTTATCAGTCATTTGCAGATTCAGAAAGTTAAAACTGAATCGGTTTGCGACTATGTGAATAGATAGTTTGCTCAAGCAGCTTTGAATCTGCCATGTACTGCAATGAGCATTTCAAGCAAGGTCATATTGATTTAGTTTCCTTCTTTGTGAATAAGACCGACTTTTTTGAGGTTGATTGACATTTCACACGCTTTTTTAAATTTATAAATTATCGACAGATTAAAAAAAATTCCCGCAAGGGTACTAGATTGCTTTGGCTATTTCAGTTCTATATGCTGTAAAGGCTTTTGCGTTATATAAGTTAGTGAAAAAAACAATAACTACTAAAATCCTTTAAAAAACCAATCGGCGGCAATCTGAAACGCAAAGATCCGCTAAAACCAGAGATCGAAAATTTGGACGATTTCATTACATTCTCATGAATGAGAATGTAACAATTTACAATTGCATTACTTAAAATTATAATAAATAATAACTTCTTATACAAAAGCAAAAATTTAAAGTTATGAAGATATAATTTAGAAAATAGAATTCATAAAATCATTTCATACAATCACAAACATTTAAAAAAACCTTTATATTTATATTGAAGATATTTATAATAAAAAAAGTATACAAACTGTAGCCGACATTAAATTACATAACCCTAAAGTAAATAATCAAATAATATAACCTAATTTGAGGTAATTAAAATTCAGTCCTTATGTAATTTAATATTGTAAAAAAAGTTAAGCGTCTAATAATAATTAATATATCAGTTTAGAACATAAAAAGCATCAATAATTGTTTTAACTGAAACAGTCGATTAAATTTTACTTTATATTTTCATGAAAATTTTAATTTTAACAGCCTTTAAACTATTTTCAGACAAAATTAAAACATATCTACAAGCAACTTTGAAAATTGTATTTAGAGACTGATTTTGCAAGATCAGAAGCATTTGATGAATTATGCAACTGAAATAGGGGTATTTTAAATATAAATAAACTTTTATTATACAAATTATAGGCAATATTCAATAACATAATCTTAAGGTAAATGATCAATTTACGTTACTTAAATAAAGGATATTAAATTTTAACCTCTATGTAATTTAATATTGTGAAGAAAAATAAATCAGCTAATAATATTTATTAAGCAGTTCACAACATTAAAGTCATTGATTAATGATTTTTATTGGAATATTCATTGCATTTTCATGAATTATGCAACTGAAATAGGGGTATTTTAAATATAAATGAACTTTTATTATACAAATTATAGGCAATATTCAATAACATAATCTTAAGGTAAATGATCAATTTACGTTACTTAAATAAAGGATATTAAATTTTAACCTCTATGTAATTTAATACTGTGAACAAAAATTAATCAGCTAATAATATTTATTACGCAGTTCACAACATTAAAGTCATTGATTAATGATTTTTATTGGAATATTCATTGCATTTTGATTTTTCTTTCAATTTAAATTTCTATTTATTAATAATCTTTTAACTATTTCTAGAATATTTAACTTTTAACAGAATCAGTTAATAATTAGTTATTAATATTTTTCTAAAAATTTTAAGTATTAAGAAACTTTTAAGCTACCCTGGCGGACCAAATCAACGGAAATTGTACGCTACAACTAAAAAAAACAGCAAGGTGGGCATTTAACTTCCCAGATAACAATATGTCGGCACGATATAAATCTATGCGACGGCTCGCAGTCGGATTCACAGGACCACTATTCAACCACATCAGTAGCTCGGTGAAAGCGCCAATATTGACAGCCCGACCCTCTTGCGAGCAACGTGTCGGCTATTAGCCGGCTATATGGAAGCTCGTAATGCCAATGAATGGATTCCGTTAATTATAGTAATAATTATCTTTAAAATATTACTTTTAGGGACATAAATTAAATATATAGGCTGTCCCGCGAGTATTGTAGTTAATTTTGTGGGAGGGTTTTGCACAAAAAAATAAGCGAAAAAGTCCCGAACATTTTTTCGATCCGATGCTTATTTTGGTCGCAACAGAGGGTACAAATTGTATGTACGTGTGAGCAAGTGTAGCGTGCGCGCGCCGCCTCAACCAAGCAGTTCCCCTACCGAAGCGCTGGAAGAAGCGATGGGCATCACACCGTCCGATAGAGCTCGAGTTTGATCAAATTAAAAACTCGAATTTTAGAGAAATTAAGAGCAATGAAATTAAGAGCAATGAATTATGTTTACAAAAATTTATAATCAACTCAACTCAACTCAACTCAACTGGTTTTTACTGTAATTAACTGGACTTGACTGAACTCAACTGGAAATAACTGGACTAACTGGTTTCAACTGGACTTAACTGGTTTTAACTGGGCCCAAATGGTTTTAACTATTTTTAAATGGACCTAGTTGCACTTAAATGGTTTTAGCTGGAATTAACTATTTTTAACTGGATCTTACTGCTTTTAACTGTTTTTAACTGATTTTAACTAATCTTCACTGGGCTTAGCTGGTTTTAGCTGGACTTAACTGGTTATATCCGAACTTAACTAGTTTTTACTGAAACTAACTGGTTGAAGCTGGTTTTAACTGGTTTTGATTTAACTTAACTGGATTTTAATGGACTTGACTGGTTTTAACTGGAAAGAACTGGACTTAATTAGACTTAACTGGTTTTAACTGTACTTGATTAGTTGTAGCTGGAATTGACTGGACTTAACTGCTTTAACTTGACCAGACTGGTTTTAAATAGACTCAACTGGTTTTAACTGGTGTTAAAACATTTTTCGTAGTTGTAAATTTTTGCATTTTCTTGCCTTTGTAATTAATGTTTTCATAATTTCCATTTTTCTGAATTTTTCTAAGCATAATTCATTACTCTTTGTTGCTCCAACAATCTCATAATTAAAAAATTTTTGTAGCCCATGCATTTTAAGTAATAATTTGTTGCAATTATTATATGCGCAAAACAAGTAATGCAAATCGAGTTTTTAATTTGATCAAGCTCGAGCACTATCAGACAGTGTGATGCCCATCGCTTCGTCCAGCGCTTCCGTAGTGGAACTGCTTGGATGAGACGGCGCGCGCACGCCACACTTGCTCACACGTACATACAACTTGTACCCTCTGTTGTGACCAGAATAAGCATCGGATCGAAAAAATGTTCGGGACAACCTCCCACAAAATTAACTACAATACTCGCGGGAAACCCTGCATATATATACAGGGTGTCTAAAAAGTCCCGGGACGGTTGGATATTTCCTCAGGGTAAAATATTTTTCAAAAAATTGAAGGTCATTCCTGAAGTAAATTTCAACGAGAAATTCATTGGTGATAGAATTACCCAGGAACAACGACGTGGTCGTAGTATTTTCTGTTCCATTTGGGGTGCTTAATTAGCGTGAGTCCCTTTGCCTCTCACGTTACGGGGTGCTTGATTAGCGTGAGTCCCCTTGCCTCTCACGCTTCAGTGAAGATGTTCGAACTGAAAACCTTGAGCTTCTTGACAAAAATCTATGCGATTGTAATAATGAGTTACATCATTACGAATCATCTCCCTATCAATCAAAGTAGCCTGTTGTAGAATCCGATTCTTCAATTCGTTTATGCTTTGGGGTTGCGTTGAGTATACTTTGCTCTTTAAATAAACCCAAAGAAAATAGTCGAGAGGCGTCAGATCAGAAGATATAGCAGGCCACTCGATTTCACCTCTTCTTCCAATCCACCTTTGAGGGAACTGAGTATCCAAATATGCTCGAACCACCCTACCGTAATAGTCCGGGAGCCAGTGAACATTTTTCTTACGCCATTTGGAAATGCTCTGTTTTTTTTATATATTATTGTACTGATGGTGACGGTACATGAAATGCCGGTCTGGCAGCTTCTGCCCAGTGCAGGGCAGTGGGGGAGGGGCCTAAAGGGGCGGAAAAAGTGAGTGCACTTACGTGATAGGGAAATGGCTCAGACTTTGTTTATGA
>JAAAKG020148625.1:0-10215 GCA_010014905.2 Druon quercuslanigerum | reverse complement strand
ATGTTACATATTTCGACCTCGGATATGAGGTGGCGCCGCTTTATGGATCTTAACTGATCAGCCAGATGTTGTTCGGTCACCTTATGGACCAGCTCTGGGTAAAGACCCAAGAAGAGACGATTTTGTTCTCTTCTCAAGAGTCCCCCTAATGCCTTTGCCCTGAAGTGACATATAATTACATCTCTATTCATCTCCGGTGTCCACTTAATCCTCTTTTTGGTCTGTACAACCTGGAGTTGCTGGCGGAACGTAGCTTCAACCTCTGATCTTATTTGGTTGATAGTCCTTCTGGGGAGGAGGTTCTAGTCTATAATTTGACGCCTCTGTTGTTCGAGGTCGCCTTAGGTTACTACCATCATTTCCGGGAAATTTGCTACAAACTTCCTGCGAAAGGCCATCCCGTCTTGGGAAGTTGTGGTCACTTCCGCCTCATATTCAAAATGGCAGCGCGTCAAATACTTATCGTGATAATTTTGGAAGTTGATGCGCTGTCGTGGCATTCCTGTTGAAGTGGTCGGCTGATGACTCCTAACCGAAACATCCTCCATAGGCGCAGCTGTTGTTCTGCTGCTTGCCTCTTTTTGCCGATGTTCTGGCTGGACAGTAATCCTTTCAGGTATCCCGATTAGATCTACCTGTCCACCACGTAGCTCACCACCACCGGCTCGCATGCTGCCACACCAGCGGTGGCTAAAGGGGCGCCCCGACGATCCTCAGGAAGCGACCAACGACGATATAGACTTTTAATTTTCTCCATTATATGTGGGTTTTGGTGCTCCACTTAGTCCCTTTCCTCTTCATTTTCTGCCTATCTGGCATGGGAAAGCCCTACCGCTACATCAACGCGAGAACACCTTCGGTAGGGTTATTATTATTATTATTCTTATTATTATTTAAAGTATCTATATTATATATATATATATATTATTTGTTATTATTATATTTATTTATTTATTTTTATTTTATTTATTTTATTATTATTATTAAATGTTGTCACAGGCTCAATATAGTTACTACCCAACGTGTCAAAGGCCTTTTTGGTTAGAGTTGGATTTTATATTTTTGGAATAGTTTGCACGGGGCTGTCCCGGTATATATCATCAGTCACGGTCGCATTGTTATAATGCAATTAAGTGATCTGATGAGCGTGTACCCCTAACATATTAGACAACGCCTGGGTTTTACCCCATTAATGACGGACTGAATGGCAGTCAAGTACACAATGGGTGGACTTACAGCTTAAGGTGCGTTCCGAACCACCAGAACCTCGGTAAAGGTACATAGAAAAATTTCCAGACGTACCGGCTCAGGGATCGAACCCCGGACCTCTGAAGTGAACGCCGAGTGTCTAACCAACTGAGCCACCGAGCCTCTTTATTATTTTATTATTTATTTATTATATTTATTATTTATTATATTTATTCATTATTATTATACTAGTTATTGTTTCACTTGTTCTCAAAATCACATCAGGACAACGACACGATTATACCGGGATAGTGTTTGTCCAAATCACGGTAACGTTTCCTCGCCGACAGTTCTGAGGACTATTTCGGTCAAATAATATGTATCTGCATCGAAAAGCATTCTTTATAAATGTGAAGTCCAGAGTCCGGCTTGGTGTCATGCCTAGTTATGCAGAGGTCTCTCCAGCACCAAAGTATCGCTTAGTGCTTCTGTCGACGAATTCAGGGCCTTCAGAGATGTCATTAGTTTTTCTCCACTTCAAATTGACCTTGACACATTTGTCTAGCCTAAACTCCATTACAATCTCCCAAAAGTAATCTTTGAAAATCCCTAGAGCTAGATCTAGATGCTGTTTATTTTTATCATAGATCCTGAGATCATCATGTAATAGAGATGAGTGATCTTATGCTTTTGATCAGTGGAAGTTTACTGCATAATAATACTCCCAGATTGTTTGAAAACTATAAAAGCTAGAAAAATATTTTTTTAATTCTACTTACTGTATTAATTGTCAGATGACAAACAAGAAACTTTGCCATGACATGTCGTTTAAGCTCTATTCGATGAGCTCTTTTATTTTGGCAATTAAAAATACTTTTTAAATATTTTTTTATTTGTATCTTAAATCTTTCTCCCCGAATTAAAACGTAGTTTATGAAAAATTGAAATATTTATGTAAAGTTAGAAACCTGTGTCTTCATAGTTATTAACGGAAATGCATTATTTTCTTCAATATCCTTCAATTTATAAATCTGCTCTCTTATATTTTTTCATTATAATTCTGAAGAAAATAATTGTAAGTATTTTTTCGAGAAGAAGAACCTTATAAGTGTAAAAAGGTTTCTGTTGTGTATTTGCCCATAAGAATTAGTAAAAACTATAAACATTTTGGCCTTGAATGTCAATCTATTGTGTCAGGATATTATTCTACAGGTCAAAAGATTTTCAAAAAACTAAAATTTTGTTAGTTTAAAGTTGCGCTAAAGCTTATTTGTTTATAAAAATAATTGAAGAAAGAAACCCTATTTTCAGAACAACAACCATCGAAAATATTATATAGCGTTAAATCGCTTATATGAATCCAAGTCAAAAGTTTTTCCACAGAAATAATCTCTTCAAAATCTAACATTCTTATAATTTCCAAATCTTGTTAATTGTTCCTTACAAGTTTAAAAATTGATAAACTGCTGTGCATGACATACTCTTAGAATCTAAACCAAGGACCAGTCGCATGCGTTAATTTCTTTGCATATGGATCGGCCGACCTCATTCTTCGTGATATGTTATATAATTGAATTATATACAATTTTTCCGCTTAAGTAATCCCAATGAAATCCTATAATATCCTTGAAAATTCGTGAAAAAAAAATACTTTCAAATTATTCAACAAATTTAAATTATAAAACATTCTTTGTTATTTCATGCAATTCCCTAAAAATTATTGATTAAATTTTATACACGAAAAAATCGAAATTTTCATTCGTTTACGCATGATGTCATATTTCTGACGAAAACGGGGAATTGTCCAGACGTTCAAGGTAGCTTTTGGCCACGTCTGGCCATAAAACTTTAAAAAGTTTTTACAAAAGATACAAAAAGCGGAGTGGATAGACTGCCGGTACCGGCAAAAAGTTTCTCGTCCGGTACTAATAAAAAACACATTTTTAGCATGCATAAGGGACTTTCAGACATATTAGAGTAAGAGCGTACCCGACACACACACACATGCCCCTTTCCAACGTCTCGGGCGGGCGGAGGGGGGGCTTTTGTGACTTATCGCAGAAATAATGTTATGTAAAATAATAATTACGTAGCGGTAGAGAACTTTATTGCCATTAGGGCTTAATAGTATATAAACCCTGACTAAGGCACCAGAATGTTCATTAGTTCTGCCTTTCAGCAATCTTCCATAATACTGTGATCAGTTGTTCCTCTACTTGGAAAAATGAAGATCGTTTCTACTACGGTCTTCATCTTGCTGGTCATCTTTAATTTTATTGGTGAATATATTAACAATTATTATTTATATATAACAACCACATATCTCTAGGTTCAGGTTCCAGAGCTGTCAGCAAATAAAAATTTGTTGATATTAACAGCTTCCGTTCCTAATTGATTTTCTTTTAAATTAACCAGTTTGTCTGAAATTTTTTTTTGTTTTTGTTTTAAGATAAATATTTTCATTTAATGGTCCAGATAGGAAAAACTAATAATATATATATAAAATAATAAATAAATAATAAATAAAATAAATAAATAAATGAATATTCGAAATTTAAAACTTCAGTTTTATTATAAATAAAAGGAAAGTTTACGCAATAACTTCAAATTTAAGAAGGCTTTTACATGAAGATTGAATGTCACCCTTTCTTCGACATTTTAAACTTTCTTCATACAATTTCGCGCAAAATGAAGAATTTTAATTTCAATGATGTATACTCCCGCGTGGAAAGGTTAAGTGGGTGAACTATGGCTGAAGAATGGCATAAGCGTGGCTCAAGATTGGGTCCATGTTCATCCACGGTCGTCCCATGATTATGAGCAATGGGTCAAGCATGGCTATTGGACCCTCAGCCATGCTCCGCCCGCGGTCAATCGTGATTTGTTTGAAATTGAACTTTGGCAAAACTTTCGAAGATGAACACAATCCCCTACATTTTCCTCACTCTTTAGAAAGGATGCTCGGGACATTCTAAACACAAGTGAATATTCTTAAGAACATGTGACACGCTGAGAGCAAAAGCGACCTAGGAAAAGGCGAAAGGTTAAACGACAATAGAATGAAAGGAGAAGGTTCCCCCCACTCTGCTGTTTCTAAGACTTGCTTTGGGTAAAGCCGAATATGCCCCAACGCCAAACCCGAGCTCACCCGACTGCACGAATGACGGTCTAATCAGCTTCTCCTCCAATTTTGTCTGGTTTTAAAATCCGGAGGGCCTAAAATAACTATGAAAACAAAGAGCAATTTTTTAATAAAGAAGATGAATTTTTAACTAAAAATATAATTTTTTTCAGTTTTTAAGTTAAAGCAAAAAATATTGAACAAAAAATGGGCTGGTTAAATTTTTGGATAAAAAATGGAATTTTCAACAGAATAGTTTAATTATCGAACAAAAAAGTTAATTTCCAAGTCAAAAAGATTACTTATTAACCAAAAATGTAAAATTTAGAATTTTGTGTTGAACAAATTAATTATGAATAAAGAAAACAATTAAATTTGCAACAAAAAAGTAAAATTTTTTTACTAAGAAGTGAATGAGTTTTCTAACCTATATAGTTAAATGTCCAGTAAACAAAAATTTTTACCAGCAAAAAAATATTTTAAATTTTTAAGCAAAAAATTTACTTTAAAAACAAATAATTTAATGCTGAAACTTTATTTCAAAATTAAATTTAAAAATTCCTGAGAAAAGATGCATTTTCAACGAAAAAATAAATTATGAATTAAATTAGATGAATTTTTAAACAATAAAAATAATTTTTTTCAAAAAATATGAATCATTAACTAAGAAAGCTAAATTTTCAAGCAAAAATTAAACTGATTATTGAGAAAATTGTTAAGGTTTCAAATAAAAAAAAAATTTCTGAAGATAGTACCTACAGTTAAATTTTCAGTTTAAAAAATTAATTTTCAGCAAACAAACACATGAAAAAGAATTCAATTACAAAATAGGTGATTTTTGAACTGACAACGGCCAATTTTTAAGCGAGAAAAAATCAAAAAAATTTGCAACCAAGTAGTTCGATTTTCGACTAGATAAAATAAATTTTCAACTAATAATGATACAGTTAAAGTTTTAGTCTAAAAAAATGTTTTTTTGATAAAAAAAGAATCGAATTTTCAACATAGCTGTAAAAAGAATTAGCAAAAGATAATTTAATATTTCACAACAACAGATGAATTTTCAATCATGAAAAAGAATTTAAACAAAAGAAGAATTTTCAACTGAAAATGATAAATTCTAAAACAAAATTTCAACAAAATTGTAAAAGCTTCAATTAAAAAAATAAATATTTAAATTAAGACAATGAGTATTTAATATCAAATGAAAGTTGCTTTTTCAGATAAAAAATATTTATTTCGACAAACCAGAATAAGTATCAACGGAAGAAATGCATGTTCAACTGAAAAATATAAATTTTAGACAAAAACAAAAGAGTTAATTTTTCAATTAAAAAAATTAATTTTTAACAACAAAAAATCATTAAACTTACTAATTAATTTATTTAGTTAATATTTTGTCTTTTTAGTAAACAATCATTAGTTTGAAATTTTTTCTTTAGGTTTGATGATTAATTTTTTGGGTTCTTTTATTAATTTTTTTTTAATGAAAATGTAACAATTCTACTTTTTGGTACAAATTTATATTTTTTAATTCTAATGCAACTATTTATATGGTTAAAAATTTATCTCAATGCTGAAATATTATTCTTGTTGTTTGTACAGTCACTTCTTTGTTAAAAAATCTAACTATTCTGTTGTAAATTCCCTTTTTTTCGTTATTGCTCAAAATTTAATTTTTGAATTCAAATGGAGGAAAGATTTCAGTGCCTAAAATTTTTAAAATATTTTGCTGCATATCTTAGTCATATATTTAGTATACACTTTAAAAACGAATTTTCGGAGAAAACAATAAGTATTAACTAAAATATGGACTCGTTACATTTTCGGATGAATTTTCAACTAAAAAATGTAAAGTTTCAATTAAAAATGTAGCAGTTACATTTTCAGTAAAAAATCATTATTACCTAACAAAAAATAAGTTTCAACAAAATATTTACCTTTTCCAGCAGAAAATTGAATTTGAAAACAAATTATCGAATCTTTAAACCAATAATTTTCTATCTTTAACAGAAATTCAAAATTTTAAAAGAACAAAAATACATTTTTGTTATAAAAGAGAGATATTTTCAGTAAAAAACGCTTGCATTATCATTAAAAAAAATTAATTTGCAACAACATATTTTTTCCGCATAATTGTTTAATTTTCAACAAAATACATGAATTTGTAACTATATAATTGAATTTTCTACTAAAAAGATTCATTTTAACGCAAAATGAAATGTTTAATATTGATCTAAAAAAATAATTCTAAATGAACTGAAAAAAAGTCTACCAAAAAGATACATTTTTGATGAACGAAATGAATTCTTAATTAAAAAAGATAAATTTTAAACGAAAATGATAAAGATCAATTTTTAATAAAAAACAACATGCAGTTTTAACTGAAAACGCTAAAATCTTAAGAACAAAAATGTATAACACAATAGGTCAATCTTCAATGAAAAAATAAATAAATTTTTTAAAAAATTAATTTTTAACCAAAATTTATGAATTTTCAAACAAAAGAAGATTATTTTTCTACTAAAAAAGAAGAATTTCCAACTGAAAAAGATAAACTGTGAAAAAGCTAACGATATCGTCAAATTTTCAGCTTAAAAATTAATATTCTAACTAATAAAATTAGTATTTGACAAAAATGTAATATTGGACGGAGGTGATGAATTTTGAAGTGAAGAATGTAATTTTCAACCAAAAATTAAACTGTCGAATTTTGAATTCAAAATTAAATTTTGAAAAATAAGAAAACAAGCGAATTTACAACAGAATACTTAAATTTTGTAACAAAGAAGTGAATGCACAAACGAAAGGAATAATATTCTACCATAGAGATTAATTTTTAACCAAATAAACAGTTGAATTGAAATTTAAAAAGATAAATTTTTACCAAAAAAATTAATTGTTACATTTTTAGTACACACAATTTAAGAAAAAAACCAAAAAATTAATGTTTAAAGCAATAAAAAAAATTTTAAACAAATAATTTTTTACTAATTAGAATTTTTAATCTGAAAATGCATCTTTAATTTTTCGTTCAAAACTTATTTTTTTAGTTTAAATATTCATTTTGAAAATTGAAATTTTTACAAGTTTGTTGAAATTTTTTTTAGAATTTATCATTTTCAGTTGAAAATTGATCTATTTTTGTTAAAAATTAATTTTTCTTTTGGTATTTCATTTAACAGTTTCGTTGAAAATACGAATCTCTTTTTTATTGAAAAAACAGTTTTTTACGCTGAAACATTAATTGTATCATTTTTTGTGAAAAATTTATTTTATCTGGTCGAAAATTGAACTGTTTCGTTAGAAATTTGTTTGATTTTTTTCCTTTAAAATTGACCGTTTTGAGTGAAAAATGCACCTGTTTTCTAATTAAATTCGTCTTCTGGTTCGAAAATGCCTGTATTTCAGTTAAAAATTGTTTTTTAATTGTTGTTCAAAATTGAACTAGTTTTTTGAAAACTCTAGTGTTTGTTTGCTAAAAATTATTCTTATAAACTGAAAATGTAACTGTAGGTGTTATCTTCATTATAATTTTTTTTTGCATATGAAACTTAAAGAACTTTGATGAAAATTTGTTTTATTTTTGCTTGAAAATTCACCTTTCTTAGTTAATAATTCATCTTTTTTTTAATTATTCTTTTTGTTTAGTAATTCATCTAATTTAATTAGCAATTTATTTGTTTCTTTAAAAATGCATCCATTCTTAAAATTTTTAAACTTATTTTGAAATAATGTTTTTAGGTAAATTTTAGAGGTTCCCTTTTCCCATAAAAATTCATCCTTTTCGATGAAAATTGATCTATTTGTTTCAAAATTATTTTTATTGTTGTTTAAAGTATTGGTTTTAACATTAAATTACTTGTTCTCAAATTAAACTTTTTTCTTTAAAATTTAAAATACTTTGTTGAAACTTTGTTTTTTGTGAGTAAAAATAATTTTTAATGAACATTTAACTTTATTTTAGAAAACTCATTCACTTCTTTGTTGGAAAATTTCACATTTTTGTTGTAAATTTGATTTCTTTCTTCATTAATTATTAATTTTTTGAACGCAAATTTATATTTCCCATTTTTGGTTAATAAGTAATCTTTTTTGCTTAAAAATTAATTTTTTTGTTTAAAAATTAAACCATTTTGTCGAAAATTAAATTTTTTGTCCAAAAATTTAACTAGTCCATTCTTGATTCAATACTTTTTGCTTTAACTTAAAATTCGTTTCTAAATTTAAAAATTGATTAATTTGTTTGGAAAGTTTTTTCTACGAAAAATTACATTTTTAGTAGAAAATTCATCTCCTTTGATAGAAAATTGTTTTTTTTTTTTGCTTGTAAATTCATCTACTTTATTCAAAAACTGCTCTTTGTATTTATAGTTATATTAGGCCCTTCAGATTTTAAAATTAGACTAAATGTAAGGAGAATCTGGTTAGATCGTCATTCGTGAAGTCGGGGGAGCTCTGGATCCCGTTCGTACATATTCGGCTTTATCCAAATAAATTTAGTAAATTTTTCCCATCTTCGAAAATTTTGCCAAAGTTCAATTTCATCCAAATCACGACTAACCGTAAGAGAAGCCTAACCCATTATTTATTAGCATTAGACAACCGTAGGTGAACATTGACCCAATCTTGAGCTACGCTTACTCTGCGCTTAGCCCGCGCTCATGCCATTGTTGAGTCATGGTTCACCCATTGAACCTTTTGCACTCGGGCTACTACGTTAATTTTGCAATAAAATTCAGAAACGATTTCTTTAATAACATTTTGATTATATGGCAGAAAGTCTCATCTGAACGATCTTAGGTTGTTTCGCAATGAATCATTTGGACTTTTCCCGAAAGAATTCCTGAAGGAGTATTGGAATCGAAGAATCTTGTGTAAAAGCTGAAAAAGGCTCTATACAGACTTAAGCAGTCTCCACGAAGCTTACATACAGAACTCTCCAACTTTCTTCGCAATTTTAAATTCCAGGAATGTCAAGCACATAGAAAATAGTCTACTCTTTTCAGAAGATGTTCACACTGTATCAAAAGTCATTCATGAGTTTAAGCGTGTTTTTGAGCTGACAGTCTGGATGATCTGTGGATGTATAATTCCAGATCTACGTATTGATGTAATTAACATTAGTTTTGAAATTTAGTTTCTCGACTGCTTGAGGATTTTTGCCAGGTTGTTTCAAACGGAATCTATATTTCCATTGTCCGTACAGAATTGGTCAAATTATGACTTTGTTTGGTGTGAATCTGATTGGTTTACGGTTTCGAATAGTACTTTAGAAATATTACCCATAAAATTGACTAATCTTCTTCTATGTCTTCGTTTCGCAGGTAAGTTTTGGAAGATCGTAATCTTGGATATTACTCTATTCAGTCTATATTTTATTAACCTTACTATATTTCTAGCAGCACATTCTTTTTCAAGTGCCTGTCCTATTAAATCAATTGTTTTTTCTGTAGATTAAAATATACTTAAGTTTGAGATCAAATTTATTTCTATACATAGATACTATTCATTCTGATACAAATAAGATTTACTCATTTCCTCCATGTAATTATTTTCATAAATTTCTAGAAGGACAAATTTTGCTTATGTTACTGTAGATACATAGTTAATTGCAAGTGTTCGTGGGATCCCAAAATGCAGCGTAATATTCTTGAATAATTCATGATATATCTTGACTTATTTTAAACTTTCTGAATTTTTCTAAAAATATGGAATTCATACTACTGAACTAAGATTCTATCGTTTCTTTAAATCTGCCGAATTCTAAAAAATCCAGAGATTTTCACAGAACTTAAATGACTTGAAGTAAATAACAATAATTTGTAGCGATCTGTTTTGCCCCCATTTAAAATTGTCTCACCGGACGCTTCAGTCAACCAGGGTTGGGGATTTTAAAGACAATA
>JAAAKG020148624.1:0-10215 GCA_010014905.2 Druon quercuslanigerum | reverse complement strand
CTCCCTACCGAGTGAGTCACGCGTACCCCGAAAGGGAAACGGCTTAATGGTGTAATAATAATAATAATAATAATAATTTAATGGTTGCCTAAAGAATTAAAACATTTCATAAAAATTTGAAATATTTCGCAAAGATTTCGGATGGATTTCAAAGTTTTCAAAAGGACTTATATTATTTCACAAAGATGTCACATATAATTGATCAAAGATTTTATTGATTTCCTAATAATTTTACAAAGATCTCAAAGATTTCGGGTGGATTTAAAAGACTTCAGAAAGACTTTAATCATCTCTCGAAGATTTCACATAAATTTCTCTAATGTTACTAAATATTTCAAAGATTTTTAAGAATTGACAAAGATTTCACAAATACGTTAAAAAGATTTGAAAAAGATTTCAAATATTTACGATATATTTAAAAGACTTCAATGATTTCCCAAAGATTTGAATGATTTTCTAATAATTTCATAAAGATTTCGAAGATTTCGGGTGGATTTAAAAAACTTCAGAAAGGCTTTAATCATCTCTCGAAGATTTAACGAAAATTTCAGTAATTTCACAAATCTTACTTAATGTTTCAAAAATATTTCATAAATTTTTAAGAATTCACAAAGATTACCAAACATGTCAAAAATGTTTCGCATATCAACTGAACTGATTTAAGACGGAATTCAAGAATTTCACAAAGATTTCAAAAAGACTTCTATTATTTCAAAAAGATTTCAGACATATTTTGTACATTAAATAATTTCCTAATTATTTTACAAAGATTTCAAAGATTTCGTATAGATTTAAAAGACTTCACAAAGACTTAAATCATCTCTCGAAGATTTCACAAAAATTTCAATAATTTTACAAATATTATTGAATATCTTTAAAATATTATAAAGATTTTTAAAGAATTCACAAAGATTTCACAAAGATTTAACAAAGATTCAAAAAAGATTTCGGATATATTTAAAAGACTTCAGAAAGACTTTAATCATCTCTCGAAGATTTCACAACAATTTTAATAATTTCACAAATACTATTAAATATTTCAAAAATATTTCAATGATATTTAAGAATTCACAAAGATTTGACAAAGATTTTAAAGATTTTTAATATATTTTAAAGCATTCAATGAATTCCCATAGATTTGAATAATTTCACAAAGATTACCAAATGTGTCAAAAATGTTTCGCATACGAACTGAAAAGATTTCAGACTTATTTCAATAATTTCACAAAGATTTCATCTCTCGAAGATTTTACAAAAATTTCACAAATATTTTTGAATATTTTAAAAATATTTAAAAATTCTAAAAAGAATTCACAAAAATTTCACAAATATAATACAAAGATTTCACAAAGACTTCATTTATTTTACAAAGTTTTCAGATATATTTCAAAGATTGATCAAAGATTTTAGTGATTTCCTAATAATTTCATAAAGATTTCCAAGATTTCGGGTGGATTCAAAAAACTTTAGAAAGACTTTAATCATCTCTCGAAGATTTCACAAAAATTTCAATAATTTCATAAACGTTACTAAATATTTCAGAGATTTTTAAGAATTCAGAAACATTTTACAAATATGTTAAAAATATTTGACAAAGATTTCAAAGATTTTCGATATATTTAAAAGACTTCAATAATTTCACAAAGATTTCACAAAGACTTATATTATTTCACAAAGATTTTTTCATGTATTTGGAAGATTAATCAAAGATTTTATTAATTTCCTAATAATTTCACAAAAATTTCAAAGATTTCGGGTGGATTTAAAGACTTCAGAAAGACTTTAATCATCTGTCGAAGATTTGACAAAAATTTCACAAATCTTACTAAATGTTTCAAAAATCTTTCAAAGATTTTTAAAAATCCACAAAGATATCGCAAGTATTTCTAAAATATTTCACAAAGATGTTCAAAAAATTTGACAAAGATTTCAAAGATTTTCGATATATTTAAAAGACTTTAATGATTTCCCGAAGATTTGAATAATTTCACAAAGACTTCATTTATTTCACAAAGATTTCAGATATATTTCAGATTTCCTAATAATTTCACAAAGATTTCAAAGATTTCGGGTGGATCTAAAAGACTTTAGAAAGACTTTAATCATCTCTCGAAGATTTCACAAAAATTTCAATAACACACAATACACAAAGATTTCACAAAGATGTTAAAAAGATTTGACGAATTATTTCAAAGATTTGCGATATATTTAAAAGACTTTAATGACTTCCCATAGATATTAATAATTTCACAAACATTTCACAAAGACTTGTATTATTTCAAAAAGATTTCAGACATATTTTATAAATTTAACGATTTCCTATTTATTTCACAAAGATTTCAAAGATCTCGGGTAGATTTAAAGGACTTAATAAAGACGTTAATCATCTGTCGAAAATTTCACAAAAATTATTGAATATTTTCAAAATATTTCATAGATTTTTAAAGAATTCACAAAGATTTGACAAAGTTGTTAAAAATACTTCAATGAGTTTCCAAAGATTTCACAAAGATTCAGGAAATATTTAAATATATTTAAAAGTCTTCACAAAGACTTCTATTATTTAACAAAGATTTTTTTATGTATTTGAAAGATTAATCAAAGATTTTATTGATTTCCTAATAATTTCTCAAAAATTTTAAAGATTTCGGGTGGATTTAAAGACTTCAGAAAGACTTTAATCATCTGTCGAAGATTTGACAAAAAAGTCAATAATTTTACAAATGTTACTAAATATTTTAAGGACTTTTTAAAAAATCACAAAGATTTCATAAATATGTTAAAAAGATTTGACAAATGTATTTAAAAGAATTCAATGCTTTTCCAAAGATTTGAATAATTTCACAAAGATTTCACAAAGACTTTTATTACTTCACAAAGATTTCAGATATATTTCAACGACCAATAAAAGATTTCATTGATTTTCTGATAATTTTACAATGATTTCAAAGATTTCGGGTGGATTTAAAAAACTTTAGAAAGACTTTAATCTTCTCTCGAAGATTTTACAAAAATTTTAATAATTTCACAAACGTTACTAAATATTTCAGAGATTTTTAAGAATTTAGAAACATTTTACAAATATGTTAAAAAGATTTGACAAAGATTTCAAAGATTTTTGATATAATTAAAAGACTTCAATAATTTCACAAAGATTTCACAAAGACTTCTATTATTTCACAAAGATTTTTTTCATGTATTTGAAAGATTAATCAAAGATTTTATTGATTTCCTAATAATTTCACAAAAATTTCAAAGATTTCGGGTGGATTTAAAGACTTCAGAAAGACTTTAATCATCTCTCGAAGATTTCAAAAAAATTTCAGAAACTTCACAAATCTTACTAAATGTTTTAAAAATCTTTTAAAGATTTTTAAGAATTCACAAAGATATCGCAAGTATTTCTAGAAGATTTTACAAAGATGTTAAAAACATTTGAAAAAGATTTTAAAGTTTTTCGATATATTTAAAAGACTTTAATGATTTCTTAAAGATTTAAATAATTTCACAAATATTATTAAATATTTATAAAATATTTCAAAGATTTTTAATGAATTCACACAGATTAGACAAAGATGTTAAAAATACTTCAATAAGTTTCCAAAGATTTCACAAAGATTTAGGAAATATTTAAATATATTTAAATTTAAATATATTCAAAAGACTTCACAAAGACTTCAATGATTTCACAAAGATTACCAAATATGTCAAAAATGTTTCGCATACAAGCTGAACTGATTTCAGACGGATTTCAATAATTTCACAAAGATTTCACAAAGACTTCATTTATTTCACAAAGATTTCAGATATATTTTAGATTTCCTAATAATTTCACAAAGATTTCAAAGATTTCGGGTGGATCTAAAAGACTTTAGAAAGACTTTAATCATCTCCGAAGATTTCACAAAAATTTCAATAACACACAATACACAAAGATTTCACAAAGACTTATATTATTTCAAAAAGATTTCAGACATATTTTATAGATTCAATGATTTCCTATTTGTTTCACAAAGAGTTCAAAGATTTTCGGTAGATTTAAAAGACGTCGCAAAGACTTTAATCATCTTTCGAAGACTTCTCAAAAATTTCAATAATTTCACAAATATTATTGAATATTTTTAAAAGATTTGAAAGATTTCTAAAAAATTCACAAAGATTTGACAAAGTTGTTAAAAATACTTTAATGAGTTTCAAAAGATTTCACAATGATTTAGGAAATATTTCGGATATATTTAAAAGACTTCACAAAAACTTCAAGGATTTCCCAAAGATTTCAATGATTTCACAAAGATTACCAAAAATATGTTAAAAATGTTACGCATACGAACTGAACAGATTTTAGATGGATTTCAATAATTTCACCAAGATTTCACAAAGATTTCACAATGACTTCTATTATTTCAAAAAGATTTCAGACGTATTTTAAAGATTCAATTAATTCTTAATTATTTCACAAAGATTTAAAAGATTTCGGGTAGATTTAAAAGACGTCGCAAAGACTTTAATCATCTTTCGAAGACTTTTCAAAAATTTCAATAATTTCACAAATATTATTGAATATTTTAAAAATATTTCAAAGATTTTTAAAGAATTCACAAAGATTTCACAAATATTATACAAAGATTTCACAAATATGGTAAAAATATTTTAATAAATTTCCAAAGATATCAGAAAGATTCATCAAAGATTTAAAAAAGATTTCGGATATATTTAAAAGACTTTACAAATACTTTAATGATTTCCCAGTGATTTCAATAATTTCACAAATATTACCAAATACGTCAAAAATGTTTCGCATACGAGCTAAACTCACTTCAGACGGATTTCAATAATTTCACAAAGATTTCACAAAGACTTAATTCATTTCACAAAGATTTCAGATATATTTCAAAGATTGTTATAAGATTTTAGTGATTTTCTTATAATTTCACAAAAATTTCAATAATTTCAAAAATATTATTGAAAATTTCAAAATATTTAAAAGATTTTTAAAGAATTCACGAAGATTTCACAAAGATGGCAAAAATATTCTAATGAATTTCCAAAGATTTCACAAAGATTTATCAAAGATTTAAGAAAGATTTCGGATATATTTAAAAGACTTTACAAAGACTTTAATGATTTTCCAAAGATATCAATAATTTCACAAATATTACTAAATACATATATTATGTTTTAAAAAAGAAATTCCTAAATAAGAAAAAGAAATTTTGACAAAAATAAAAACAGCAGGAATGAATGTTATTTACAAATGTTTTTTTCTGTAAATATAATTAGATTTATATTCAAATCATATCAAAAATAATTTCTTTCTTTCCTTTTTGCAAATCAGAAAATTAATTTTACATTTTATACAGAATTATACAATTTAATTTAAAAGACCATGACAAATTTGTACGAACCCGGAAAAACTTGGAAATTTTCATCATGCTTTCAGACTGCCACCTAGGTAATATTTTCAGTTGTACTGATGCAATAAGAAGGTAACATTGGGTAACGAGTAAATAGGCCGGATCTCTAAATGGCCTCTAAATAAGAGCAAACAAAAATTATTTAGAAATAAATCGAAACTGTAATATTACTGTAAATTGTAATATTTTTAAAAATTCGAATTTTTTCAAATTATTATTTTAATTACAAAAATTACAAGGGTAAATCCGAAAAGTATTTTCTAGGTTTTCATTTACAACAAAAGAGAGAGATTGATTAAAGTTTATTTCTCTCTAATTGTTATTTATTTTTTCATGACTAGAAAGGCGAAGAAAATTTAATCATTTCAGAAAGAACCGCAACTATATGGCATGAATATAGATGGAGATCGATATTAACGATAATATTTTGTTTAAACAACTACTTTTGCTAAATTTTAATAACTTTCTGCCACTTAGCAAACAGATTATTATTAAAAATGATAATAATAAAAAATTAATTAGATATTTTGTGAAAAAATTGTACTACTTTTTGAAAATTTAATGATTTAATTAGGAATGTATCTTTTTCAGTTTGTCTTTTTTGATAAAAAAATCTTTTTGGTTGAACACATTATGTTTGCAAATCTTTTATTATAAATTAATCTTTTTTTTTACTTCGCTCAAAATCTATTATTCGTTGATGGATGATAATAATTTTAATTGAAAATTTATCTGTTTGTTTAAAAAAGAAATATGTCATTTGTTTTATTTTTCTTCATTATTATTTTTACTATTTTAACTTTAATTTAAGTAAAAATCAGTATTGATTGAAATATCAACTAAAACATGTTTCGATAATAATAGATCGTTAAACTTTTTGTGAGAAAAATAATTTTTTTATGATTCATAATTTTATTTGAAAAATTATTTATTCAGTTTTGAATAAATACTGGAAGTGTTTAAACCACTTATAGCAACATTAGTGTATGTTTTGGTATTGGATGACGCTCTGGACAGTCAAGGCACCAATGAGAATGAGGCAATTATTTATTCAGTTTTGAATAAATACTGGAAGTGTTTAAACCACTAATAGCAACATTAGTGTATGTTTTGGTATTGGATGACGCTCTGGACAGTCAAGGCACCAATGAGAATTAGTTTGCTCAAACAATACGAGTTTTGGTATATCATTTCACTGTTCCCTTTGACCCGCATCAGCAATATTATTAATTATATATCTGCTTGGATACTTTACTGCTAACTGATGGCGTGCGTATCCTAAATACCATAATATGCTTGCTACATGTGCACATGATCCAACTCTCCTGACCCCAGTTTTGCAAGTACAGTAGTACCTCAATATTTCTTCATTATTTTGTGCTTCTTTCATTTGTAGCTCTTGATCATCGGCTGCCTAAACCAAGTTATCCAGATCTGATATTGCGTTGCGCGTCTAAAACGAGAATATACTCGCACTCTGATTAAATCCGGTTCATCGACAAGTTCGTCCAACCCCAAATCTTCCATTCGATCCCTTTCAAATTATTCGGATGTAAGATCCTGCTAGATTTAGCTGATAGATTGCTACTATCAGTTCCTTTAGATAATACATATCCAGCCTAGGGAACTGAGGTACGTGGTCTTTATTAGGATGAATCTATCTGGCATTCCTAGTATGCAGGTTGTCAATAGTAACTCTGGCCTGGACGACGTTGGGTTCACGTGATTTTCGTAGCATTTCTTAGGCTATGTCTACGGTCGCTTCAGCCATTTGTATTTCTATAATGATACTTGTTAAGGATCGCCTCAGCAATACGGTAAAAATCGCTCATGTTAATGGCATCGTTCATGTTCATGAGATTTCCGAAGAACTTAAAAACAGATTTTAGGTGGCTATTTCGTGCACCTGCGATCCACCTTGTCTTAGTGATCAATCTTGAGTAATTTGCTTCTTCTGTATCAAATAGCCTTTGTCCACGAACTAAAAGAGGTAGCATTTTATGGTTAATACTGAGATTTTCAAAAAGCGGTAGGGCATCACGATAACCACGATCCACAATAATAATGTCATCGTTTTTGAAACATTCGCGCAGCCCATTAACATTAATTTCGAATTCATTCTTAAGCATGGCAGCATCGTGATTTCGAGAGTCAGAAAAGTAGGGCCTATGAATAGCCAAAATATAGCCGTGTAGAGCTACAACTACGGCTGGCATAATTAAGTGGCGACCTTTATGAATGCAGTATGTTTGCCTGAGTGCTCTGAAATTGCTGGATTTATGGATATATACATAAGTTCCATCTATATAGGCAATCACTTTTGGAACTTTAGGAGTGGGATTAAGAAGTTAATTTGCAAAGTCCGTTACATGTCTCAGTATATACTGCTTCCATGTTATAGTTGTCAACCCTACGTTGTTGGAACAAAACGTGTCATAACAGATCTTCTCACAATAGAAATAATGACTCACATTTTGCCTACTATCGCATCAAAAAATAACTTTTAAAAAGTCATCACTCAGCCCTTGGCATATAAATCCCTGAAATGCTCGCGTGTTATAGGACTGATTGAATTGAACTCTTCCTCTGAAAAAGTTTCTTCATTATTAAAATCAGACTCATAAATCTTCCACAATTCACGTAAGCCTTGCCAAAAATATTACAACTAGACACCAAACAAGCGATAAGGCCTATTGCAAAATTCTAAACCATGCAGTAGGACGATTGGTATAAAGCCACTCACATCCAAATGTTCAGGGCAGGAACGAGTTGATTCCGGTACGTACATATATTTTTTTACAAAAACATCGACCCTAAATTTCACCGACGACCTGGTCATATCTTCCATTCTGTGCACAGTTCGGAGGCTTCTATCTGTGCACGTGAAACATTAGTAAGGTACCATCTGTGCACGTAGAAATTTACTCCTTTTATTTTATTTTAATTTGATTTGATATTTTATTCAGCCAATTAGACATTTATTCGACATTAAGACGTGCTCATTTGGGACTGTCCTACATTTCAACGTGCATAGATGTCCTGGTGCACAGTTGTACCTTTGACTACCGACGTGCACAGATGGGATCGTGCACAGTTGCTCCGTGCACAGTTTTCCGTCATCTGCAAATTGTCGGGACCTGATTAATTAGTTTGAATAAGTAGGTACGCACTAAGTGATGTTTATTCACACTCAGTTTGTGAAAGTCTGATCTGAAACCTTCCAATTAACATATTGCAGTAGTTAAACTACCCCCGGACACCTTTCTCATACTTAAGTCTTGACGACGTAGTTTATAAGATATGATTAATCAGTTTGAATGAGGAATTATGCCCTTCGTAATGTAACTTCAAATTTAGTTTATGTTACCATGATCTGAACACCAGTATTTAATTTTTCGAAAGAAGGTAAACTATCCGCAGAAATACACACAATATTACAGTCTTGACAACACGGTTAATATGACCTGATTATTTAGTTTGAATAAGTTAATGAAAAGCGATCTACGATGCAACACCACTTTCACGGGTACCATATTTTCCACAGATGAGTGTGGGGTCCTTTCATAAAATTTTCCAATTTCATAGAATTTTTTTAAATATCATAAAACTTTCAAAAAGTTTTTAAATATAATAAAATTTCAGAGATATAGAATACACGTCCAAATTATAAAAGAATTATCAAGATTTTGAGGGTTTTAAAATGTTTTTTAACGGATTCTTAAAAAAATATATTTCTATTACTTGAATAAATTTCGTAGAGTCTTCAAATGCCCAACGTGTTAGACACATACAAAAACACGAGCAAAAAATCAGGCGCTAGTGTAAAAATAAAATTTCAGAGATATAGAATACACGTCCAGATAGGATCGCATAAGCCCCTATCAAATACAACGCCGCTGAAGGCTAGTTACCCTCCCAGTATAAAAACATCAACCCAAGACGACTCTCTCGGTTCCAGTCACCCCCTCATTCCAGCCCTTCTTTTTTAACTTAAGTTTGGTGGAAGGGACGTTATAACTACACTTTTCATCATATAACGAATTACTACTTAACTTTGACATGATTTCGACTCGCAAAATATACTTATAGCATAAATAATACAAACAATTAAATAGCTTCAAAAAGGACTAGGGGGGTGAATGACCTCAAGTTAAAAGAAATACGAGAAACTATGCACATAAGGAAACTAGAAATTCTATGTGTACCTGAAACAAAGAAAAAGGGATGCGAAAGTAGGGACATAGAAAACGGTTCGTTGAAAGGCGGATTTGAAATATGGTCAGGAGTGGATAGTGAAACACATCGTAGGCAAGGTGTAGGTCTCATTCTGAATAAAAGAGCCAAACAGCATCTCGGAGATCATAGTTTCGTATCTCCCAGATTGCTGTAGGGCAAAATTAAAATAGGAATCAGAAGATTATTTATCACAGAATGTTACGCGCCAGTTGATAGTGATTCCAGAGAATTAAAGACGCCTTCTAAGACACCTAAATGGCACGTTAAATGTTTGCGATCGTAGTGGAAGACTAATTCTGCTAGTAGATATGAATGGATGGGTGGGCATTTAAAATCAGGAAACAGTAAAGGTACTTGGTAATTTTTGAGATCCAAGAACAAATTATAACGGAGATAAATAAGTTGACTTATGCTGAGAAAAGTGTCTGTTTATTACAAAATCTTAGGTTAGACATAGAATGATCCACATGTAGACCTGATCTGAAGAAAATATTATTATTATTATTATTATTACACCATTAAGCCGTTTCCCTTTCGGGGTAGGCGTGACTCACTCGGTAGGGAG
>JAAAKG020148623.1:0-10215 GCA_010014905.2 Druon quercuslanigerum | reverse complement strand
CAGGTATATGCCATTCTGGCTGAACGTGACGGTTTTGTTTTTCCTGTTTTGTACGCTTTACTACCAAATAAGTCACAAGAAACTTATCGGCGTTTATTCGCCATGCTAAATGAAATATGGCTAAATGAAATACTCTCTGTTCCTTTTATATTTTGTAGTCTGGGATCCCCTAAAGAATAATATCAATGCCTGAATGTCGAGAAAGGGATACTTTTCCGTGGGTGTTGTACCAAATTTATCGTTTCATGCATACTCGAGGAGTTCCACGGACCCTCAAGGACTGTTTGGCACCACGCTCAGGGATCATGTCGAACTCACTGTCCCTTGGATATTTTGTGGTTTGGGACCCCCTGAACAATAATATCCAGGTCTAAAGGTGGACGAAACGATACTTTTCCGTCGGTGTTGCATCGTTTGTCACTTTTCATGCAGATGAGCAGAGTTACAGCGACCACAGAGGACTGTTTGGCACAATGCTCAGGGATCATTCCAAACTCTCTGCCCCTTTAATATTTTGTATTTTTGGACCCGCGGAACAATAATATTCCTGTCTCAAGGTCGAGAAAAGGATAATTTTCCATCGGTGTTGCATCGTATGTCGCTTCTCATGCTGGTGAGAAGAGTTACATCTACCCTCGAGGACTGTTTGACAGCATACTCAGGGATCATGCCGATCTCTCTCTTCCTTTTATATTTTGTATTTCAGGGTCCCCTGATCGATAATATCTAGAACTGAAAGTTGAGAGATGGATAGTTTTTTGTCGGTGTTGCATCGTAAGTCGCCATTCATGTACTTATTATATCTAATTAAACAGGTCCTATTAACCACATGGTCAAGACTAAAGTATGAGAAGTGTGTCTGGGGGTAGTCTAAATACTGTAAAAAAAATTAATTAGTAGTTTTGGATTAGGCTAACACAATCTGCATTTGATTAAACATTCCCAATTATGTACGTACTTATTCAAACTACTTAATTGGGTCCTATTAAAAAATTAATTAGTGGTTTTCGGATCATGGCAACAAAAACTGAATTTGAAGTTACATTAACAAGGGCATAATTCCTCATTCAAACTAATTAATCATGTCTTACTAACTACGTCGTCAAGACTTAAGTATGAGAAAGGTGTCCGGAGGTAGTTTAACTACAGTAAAATGTAATTGATAATTTTTGAATCAGACTTACACAAACTAAATGTAATTGAACATCACTAAGTGCGTACCTGCTTATTCAAACTAATCAATTAGATCCTGTCAATTGCAGGTGACTTACAACTGTACACGGAACTAGTGCGCACGAGCCTATCTGTGCACATCGGTGGCCATAGGCACAACTGTCCACGTTGTTGGCCACAGACACAACTGTGCACCAGGCCATCTGTGCACGTCTACATTTCAACGTGCACAGATGGAACACTCCCATCTGAGCACATATAATAGTGGACTAAATGTCTAAATGACTAAATAAAATAAAACATAAAATGAAAATAATATAACATGACTAAATGTCGACGTGCACAGATGGGCGACTCCCAACTGTGCAAGTCGAAATGTAGACGTGCACAGGTGGCCCGGTGCACATTTGTACCCTTCCCGTCAATTACTTTGTCTAGACTAAACTACGGGGATGGTATGTGGGGGTAGTTTAACTACTATACAAGACAAATGTTTAGTAGGATAAGAGCGAGTTGATTCCCTTACGTATAGTTTCTTTTTACAACAACGTTAGCCCTACATTCCATCCATAACCTCGTCACGTTTTAATTTGATTACAAAATATGCACGTAATATTTTGTTTATGAAACATAGTCTCCTTTGTTTGTCAATTATGAAACTTTTGATTTTGGAAATAAGTTGTTATAATAACAAAACCCTCCTTTAAATAAACTTTTAGATTTCGGGCATCGGTGGCTTGTAAAAAAGGAGGTTTTGCAGCCCTGACAACCTGATTGTAAATTTCCAAACTGTTAACATTATGTATCTCCTTTTTTTGAAAGAATCTTTGTAGTTGGCTCGCGATACCAATTCTGCATTAACTTTCTATTTTCATTGTCTGTAGCTATGTTTGTTAGTTACTGCAGTGAAGTTTATAAAAAGGAACGCTGAAGAATTTCCCTATACCTGGAATTTAGTTATGCCACCTGTCAGGATAAGTTGCTAAATATGTGCAATCGCCTTACAGCCACGAGCGATGGTACACATATCTGTTGCAGAAAATGAACAAAAACAACAAATCGCTATTTATCGTCGTGCTGCACATGAAAAAGCTCCTCAAGGGATTGATAAAAATACGACGATATATCTGAATTGCAGTCGAAGCATTAATATGGAGATAAATGATTCAGGACTTGATCCTAATTGTCTGACACTCAATATTTCAAAACAAAGAAGAAATAGTTCTTGTATATTTTGTAACAGAATGCAAGATGTAACCAGTTTGTCGGTGAAATGTAGGGCTAATGTTTTTGTAAAAAAAATGCACGTATCGGAATCAACTCGTATTTGTCCTGAACATTTGGATGTGAATGGCTTTATACCAAACGCCCCACTCCAAGGTTTAGAATTTTGCAACAGGCCAGTTGCAATATTTTTTGCAAGGCCTACGTAAGTTATTAAAGATTGATAAGCCTGATTTTAATAATGAAGAAAAGTTTTCAGAGGAAGAGTTCATTTCAATCAGTCTCATAACACGCGAGCAATTCAGGTATTTATAAACGTATTGCGATGCTGTACGTGATGCTGTACAAGATCGATGGGTATATCGCAGTATTGGTATAAAGGATTTGATGATGTTTTTGTGTGAGCTTCGCCAAGGGCTGAGTAATGACTTTTTATAAGTAATTTTTGGATATGATAGTAGGTCAAATGTGAGTCTCATTATTTCTATTGTGAGAAGATCATTGATGACACGTTTTGTTCCTAACAACATAGGGTTTACGGTTATAACACGGGAGCAGCATATAAAGACACATGTAACGGACTTCGCAAATTTACTTTATAATCCCACTCCTGAAGTTCCAAAAGTGATTGATTATATAGATGGAGCTTATGTATATATCTATAAACCCAGCAATTTCAGAGCACTCAGGCAAGCATGCTGCGTTCATGAAGCTCGCCACTTAATTAAGACAGCCTTAGTTGTAGCTAGATACCGCTATATTTTGGATATTCATGGGCCCTACTTTTCTGACACTCGAAATAACGATGCTGCCACGCTTACTAATTAAGTCGAAATCGATGTTGAAGGGCTGCGAGAACGAGTTGAGAACTATGACATTATCATTGTAGACCGTGGCTATCGTGATGCCCTACCGCTTCTTGAAAGTCTTGGTATTAACCATAAAATGCCACCTTTGTTGGTTCGTGGACAAAGGCAATTTGGTACAGAAGAAGCAAGTTACTCAAGATTGATTGCTAAGATAAGGTGGATCGTAGAGGCACGAAATGGCCACATAAAATCTGTTTTTAAGTTCTTCGGGAATCTCATGAACATGAACCATGCTATTAACATCGGCTATTTTTACCGTATTCCTAGGGCGATCTTCAACATGTATCGTCCTTTCATACAGATGACTAAAGCGACCGTAGGCTTAGCCCAAACAATGTTACGAAAATCACGTGAACCCAACGCCGTCCAAGCCAGAGTTGCAATTGACAACCTGCATATCAGGAATGCCAGATGGATTTATCTTATTAAACACCAAGTACCTCATTTCCCTAGACTGGATATGAATTATCTGAAGGAAGTGACGGTAGGAATCGATCAGCTGCATCTAGAAGGAGCTCACATCCAAGATAAGTTAACAGGGAGCGAATGCAAGATTTGAAGTTGGACGAACTTGTCAATGAACCGGGTTTAATCAGGGTGCGAATGTATTCGCGTTTCATACGCGCAACGAAATATCAGATCTGGATATCTTATGTAGAAGATAACTTGGTTCAAGCAGCCGATCATCAAGAGCTATAGCTGGATGGATTACAAAACAATGAACAAATATTGGGGTACTACTGTACTTGCAAAACTGTGGCCAGGATAGTCGGATCATGTGCACATGTAGCAAGCATATTATGGTATTTAGGATACCCGCACCATCAGCCAGCAATAAAGTATTCAAGCAGATCTATGATTTATAATATTGCGGATGCAGGTCCAAGGGAACAGTAGAATCATACACCAAAACTCGTCTTGCTTGAGCAAACTAATTCTCATTCTTTTCTTCACTGACCAGAGCGTCCTCAAATACCAAACCATACACTAATGTTGCTAAAACTGGTTTAAACACTTCCCCATTTTGCCTTCATTGGCCAGATCGCATCATATTCTTGCCTTAACTGGCTGGAAAATACTAGAATATTGCTATTATTAACCTGATCATTCTTTAATCTTTCCTCAACTGGCTGCATAATACTCAGGTATTGCCTTAATTGTCAGGATCGTGCACTGATATCGTGCTGATATTATCTTGATTACCCGGATTTCTTTCCTTAATTAGATGGACAGAGAGTTGGGCATGACATAAATATTATCGGCCCTGAGGTACAAAATATCAAAGAGACAGCGAATTCGGCATGAACCCTGAGCATGGCGCCAAACAGTCGTAGAGGGTCCGTGGAACTCCTCTAGTGTCCATGAGTCGTTAACTTTGGTACAACACCCACGAAAAAGTATCCTTTTCTTGACATTAAGACATGGATATTATTACTTGGGAGATCCTAAGCTGCAAACTATCAAAGGGACAGAGAGTTCCGCATGATCCCTGAACGTGGTGCTAAACTCTGTGGTCGCAGAAACTCTTCTTATCTGCATGAAAAGGGACATGCGATGCAACACCCACAGAAAAGTATCCTTTCGTCGACCTTTAGACAGAGATATTATTATTCAGGGGGTCCCTAACTACAAAATATCCAAGGGACACTGAGTTTGGTATGATCCTTGAGCGTGGTGCCAAACAGTCCTAGAGGGTTCATGGAACTCCTCCAGTATGCATGAAACGTTAAATTTAGTACAACACCCACGAAAAAGTATCCCTTTCTCGAGATTCAGGCATGGATATTATTGTTTGGGGGGTCTCAAACTACAAAATATTAAAGGAACAGAGAGTTCGGGATGATCCATGAGCGTAGTGCCAAACAGTCTTCGAGGGTCCGTGGAACTCCTTTCGCGTCCATGAAAATTGACATTAGGTCCCTCCTATCTCGAAACTTGGCGTTTTTTTGGATCCAGTGTCTAATGAGTTTATGCGACCAGGATATTAGAAACTACATTATACTACAGTTTCAAACATTTTTTTCGCTTGACAGATATAAAAATTATCAACTAATTTTTATTTTTGCTTGGCGTTTTTTTGGATCCAGTGTCTAATGACTTTATGCGACCAGCATATTATAAACTACATTATACTACAGTTTCAAACAATTTTTTCGCTTGACAGATATAAAACTTATCAACTAATTTTGACTTTTGCAAAAATTATCATCAAGTTACCAATTAAAAAGACTGACATCACAAAAAAATAAATTTTTCGTCAACAGATTTCACTATAATGCATTGATTTAATAAAATTGTTTAAAAATTCGTAAAATTTATCAATAAATTACAAATTTTTTCTGAAATTGTCCTGAAGTTCCTTATTTAAAAAGTTCTCATCGAGAAAAAGAAAATTTTTTTTTGACCAATGCCTTATCTATCCATTTGTTTATTAAATTTGCTTGTAAAAATCATAGTATCTATAAACTTGTTATGAATGTTGCTGAAATTATCACGATGTTCCCAACTGAAAGGCATGGCACTAAAAGAACCGAATTTGTCTGCCGACAAATGCCCGAATAATGCATTAGTTTAAAGAAATCATAAGATTAATCAAAAAATTATTAATTTTTCTAAAATTATCATAAAGTTCCTACTTTTAAAAAATGACATCGAAAAACCCAAGTTTTAAAAAAAACCTAATTATTGAATTTAATTTAAATAATAATAAAAATAATAATTATTTTTTAAAAAAATTTCATCATTGTATTTTTTCTATCCAAATTTCTGCAAACTAACTTTAAAAAACGTAAAATCATGGAAAATAAGAAAGAAAATTATTTCAACAAATAGTTTGTTTATAAATATTTTTTGTTCATTATGTAATATTGGAATATCTTTAATTAATGTTACTCTATGAAATTTGACGATTTCAACTATTTTCATGTTACTGACGAGCACCGGGAACTTAAAATAGAAAAAATGGGCATTTTTTTCGTCATATTTGTTTGTTTATAAAAAAATTGAAAGCCAATTTTAAAAATCAGATTTAACAACTCTATTATAAATCTTTTCGAAAACATAAGTGTACTGAGTTTCAAGAAAGGTGACTCACTGTTTTAATTTTGGCCAACTTTTCGGCTGTTTCCAGCTGCTGTGTAACGACCTAAGCTTACTACCTTCATGCTGTTTGTCACGCATAACTGAGTGTCGCTTCGCTTTCAGTCCCACGGTCTCTGCATCATTAAAATTCCGAGGTCATCAATTCTAAAAGTATAGTAAATCCGGGTTTCTTAATTCCAGTTTCATGTGTATATCTGCTGATATTCAAAAATTATAATAGAAATTTTACTTCAAAATTCATCCACATCAAGTTCACATTTAAAAAGGACTAGAAAAGGTTACCTTCCACCTGAGTAAAAATAATTCGTCTTGTCTAAGCCTTCGGCCAAGAAATAGCCAAGATATAGCTAAGACGTTTTAAGTCTAAATTTTTCGTCTTCAAGCCGAACTCAAGGACACAGACAACTAAATTTTTACAGAATGTTTATTTTATGTATCTCCATGGACAAGAAATTCAAAAACGAAAACTTTTGTAATTTTGGCCCTGGAAAATATTAAAGCTTTGAATCGGTAATCGGTTGAATCGATTTTCGACTACTAAGTTGCGCCCCTGGCCGCCAGCGAGACATAGCCGTCTCAAGAACTCATGACGAGCCAAGCCGAAGTCAAGACGAAATATTTTTACTCGGGCATAATAGGTGCCGCTCGATTTGAAATATTTCGAAACGTATATATACACTAAATCTCAAAAAGACTTTTAGAAATTTTATTTAAAAAAATTTCGTCAATCACTACATTCCAGAAGGACCAGAAAAATGGATCTTCTAAAATGTGTTAGAAGGGGCCTTACTTATCATGCATTTAACCAAATCACCAATCAGTGGAGATATCTTTTCAGCCCTGGTGAAAATAGAAATCTAGACTGTCGATATAAGTTATCGCTTCAAATAACAAAAATACTCTACATCTTCTCAGACCAGATCGAACTCTGAATTAAAAAATAATTTTTAAAAATATATTAGATAAATGAAAGTTCGAACGGGACTCATTAATTTAGTTTCGTACAATCCAAAGTTGGCTTTGAGATTTGACGAAGGGTTTGCGGTTGATTTACCTCTACCGCAAAAGATATAAAGTTTCCCAGCATCCTCGGTGTGTAATGATGACAAGGCGAAAAGCTAGATAATTCGCGTTTCACGAATAGAAATAAAACAAACCACGTGAAATTCACTTCATTGTGTCGAATGCGCATTCTCCCATGTTACAACAAGTACACGTATGTCACTGCACGATTCTCGACGATAGAGAGGGTTGTGGAATTGGAAGTTGGGAAAGGGTTGAACGTTGCAGGCAGTTAGAAGCTAGGGAGTTGGTAGCCTCGAGCTGTTTAACTCGCAGGTTCTCTCTTCTCTATAGAATTCGGTAACATAACTGCCACCTACTCGCCTGAAAATTTATAGGACTTTTGAACGAGTCCTGGTGCACTCCATTATTCCTTGAGAGTTACACCGCGATACGCGAGAACAGCAAGGTCAAAAGTCAAGCGTAGGCGAAAGATTGCACAAAAGTTTACGCGAAATGTACCTCGCAAGTCCAGTTAATCGACCAATCATACAAAAAATACTGTAGCATTGAAATTTTTATTATTCAGTTTGCTGAAGTTCAAAATTTTTCAAGTTGACATTTCTACAAAAGGGTTCGACGCGCAAAGGTAAAAAGGTTTAAAAAGTCTGGTCGCCACTTGAAGACGTGGCTTACCATCACAGTGCGATGCTGTGATTGCCACCCAACTCGACCTCATACTCAAAACTATCAGTCAGTCCAAACTTTGTCAATGAACTTTGTGAAGCTTCAGAGCTTAAAATTTATCTTCAGAGATAAAAAAAATGATCAAAATTAACATTTTATCTTATGGAGATGTGGTAATAACTGTGGAAAAGTAATTCCCAGAATTGGATCAAACTTAGGTATGCTATTCTTAAATATTTATTACCAACGCCAGACAAATTCCAATTACACTTAGAACCTTTTTCACTAACAAAAAGTACGGTAAAATTTAACATTTTGAAACTGACCAAATTTTAATGATTTTTGAGGATTTTAAAAGATTACTAAGGATTTGGAAGGATTTTCGAACATACTAATAACTGGACAGGATTGTAAGCAATTTTTTGGTATTTCAAAGTACCTTAAGGGATTCCAAAAGATTTCATAAATTTCCAAATCTTTTAAATACTTTTACGGAATTTCACCAAGGTTTAATAAATTTCCAGAAATTCTGAACAATTTTCATGGATTTCGTGAAATTTTAAAAAATGTTAGGGATTTTACAGAATCTCGAGAACTTTTAAGAGATTTTAGAGGATTTCTAGTTTTTCAGAAATATTTCCAAGGATTTTGAAGTGTTTCAAAAACTTTCACAGAATTTTATAGGATTTTACTAATTTTGTCAGCAAGTTTGAGAGATTTATAAGATTTCAATGGTATAAAGCATTTTCAAAGGTTTCCTGAAATTTCTAAAGATTTCAGAGTAGTTTACGATATTTAGAAGATTGTAAGAGATAATTGTAATAATTATTTGTAAGAGATAATATTGTAAGAGATTGTAAGAGATAATTAACATTGTAAGAGATTGTAACATTGTAACATTGTAACACTGCAAGAGATAATAATATATTAAAATGGATTTCTCTGGATATTACGGGATTTTGGTGAATTTTAATAGTTTTTAATAGATTCCAAGAGATCATGAAGGACTTCCAACGCCTTTGAAAAATATCTAAGAGTTTCACAAGGTTTTCATGAATCATAAGAAATTTGCAATACTTTAATGCTTTTCAGCAGATTTCTAATCAACCAAAAGGACTTCAGATTATTTCAAGAGATTGGAAGATTTTTAAGAAACTTGAGGTGGTTTTAAATATTTTTAGTGGTTTTCAATGGATTGCCAAAGACCAAAGGATTTTACAGGATTTTATAAGATAGTGAGAAATTTCTAAGGACTTCAAAAGATTTCCTTAAATTTATATAATAGAAATATCGAAGTATTTTAAGTGATTTCGAGAATTTTAAAGAATTTTAAAGGATGTCGTAATATTTTCGAGAAAAACGGGATTTGAAGTGATTTTTATGGATTTTAAAGCATCTTCAGAGATTTTAAAGGACTTCATATATTTCCAGATATTTAAATTTCAGGAAATCCTTTACAATTTCAAATGATTTTCTGATAGTTTCAAAGATTTTAAGCTATTTCAACAAAATTTTAAGAATTTTAAGCGATTCCACTAAATTTTCAGAAATTTTGGAAGATTTACGGGATTTGATTGATTTTCAAACAATTCCCAAAGACTTCAAAGGATTTTGAAGAATTGCAAGAGAATGCCAAATAATCTCAAGGTTTTATTAAGGTTTTCAGGACTTTTTTAAGTTTCCAGAGTAATTTACAAGATTTAAACGGGGTTTAAGTGATATAATTGGAGCTTAGAAAATTTTAATGGATTTCAAAGGATTTTACAGGTTTTTTCAAGACTTTGCTGGATTTCATCAAATTTCATTTGAAGGGATTTCGTGAGGTTTTCGAAAAAGGTCTTACGGGATTATGATAAATTTGAAGAGATTTTAATCGATTTCAAGTTATTCGGAAGGACTTTTCAGAAATAAAAAAAAAATCTAGAGAGTTTTATGGCATTTATTTTGATGTCAAGGGATTTTTTTCTAAAGATTTCAGACTATTTTACGAGATTGTTGAGAATATAGAGTTATTTTGGGTTTTCAAAGATTTCAAAGGATTTCCAAAGATTTTGAAGGATTAACGTAAATAAAACAAAGATTATGGTTTTCGAAGGAAAGAGTGAGAAAACAATATGCGACATTGTATTGAATGATGAGAGAATTGAACAAGTTGATA
>JAAAKG020148622.1:0-10215 GCA_010014905.2 Druon quercuslanigerum | reverse complement strand
ATTCAAGATTCAATATTCCGCGACCACCTTGACGGCGTGAGATGTAGAGTCGCGGAACAGAAGACTTAAGATGCATGGTTTTGTTTATATGCATCACCTTTCCTGTTCCGATATCAAGGGATCTGTGCTCGTTCTTCGTCCATGGAACCACTCCAAATGAATATAGTACTACTGGGACGGCAAGAATGTTCGTTGCAGATACTTTTTTCCTCGCCGACAGTTCGGAAGACCAAATCTGCCGTATGAGCCACTTATATCTGCATCGGAGAGTATCCTTTACAGATGTGACATCCTGAGTGCTCTTGAGCGCAAAGGTGTCGCATAGCATTTCTGTCGACGAGCTCGGGGTCTTCAGAGATGCCTTTAGGTTTTCCTCGCTTCAAATAAACCTTGGCGCATTTTTATAACCCAAATTTCATTACTATTTCTTTAGTGTATCTTTCGACAATCCCTAGAGCTAGATGTAGTTGCTCTTTAATGTTAGCTTAGATCTTAAGATCATCCATGTAAAATACCTGAGTGACCTTGTGCTTTCGAATTGAAGGTTTGCCGCAAAGGTACCCCTGGGAATGGCGAAGTGCTAGAGATAGTGGCAATAATTGAGGCAAAAGAGGAGTGGGCTTATAAAGTCGCCCTGAAAGACACCTCTTTGGAAAATGACCTTGTTAGTTGTCACACGATTTTTTCCAGATGGGATAGTAAATCTGGTTTTTCAAAGTGGCATCAATCTCTCTGTGCACCTCACAATTTGCGGATGAACCATCAAGCGTTTCAAAACACAGATGATAAGTTTTTGGGAGGTCGAATCGAAAGCTTTCTGGTGATCAATCCAGGCCATCGATAGGTCACCCTGGTAGGATGCTGCATCTTTGCAGACACATTTGTCGATAAGCAGGTTTTTCCGACATCCTGCTACGCCTTTCTTTGACCCGCGTTCTTCATACATTTCTTGCACACATGTCCGATTACCCGAACAATCCTATCATTTGGTTCTTACAACTTTAAATATGAGGTGAAAATACGGGCCAGATGATGATGTGTTGAAGGAAATTTCTTCCACCTAATGCTCGGTAGTGATGGTTGGGCATGCTTCCTCAGGTGTTTTTATGAGGTCATCAGACAGCTCCTGGAAGCTATTGATATTATCTGAGTCTTTTTTCAGTCTATGTTGGACTTCGTAGACTCCTTTCCAAAATACTTCGACCACCTCAGGTTTGAGCAGGTGGTCGACAGTAACTAAAGGGTCTTGGAAGAGTCGAGATGGGTCTGAGAGAAACTGTTGGTTTTCCCTGACCCACCTCTTTTTCCGCTCTAGATTTCTTTGAGCGTCAGGTAGTATCCGTATTCTCTCAACAACATGCTGCCTGATGGTCAGCAGCTTTGATTTGTTAAGTGTGTGATAACGGATCGGGAGTTCGGGCGCGAACTTTCGAACCTTGGCTGTGAAATGCCTGCCAGATGTTATATAGTCGATCACACACTGAATTCAGGACGCATACTGTCTAGCCCAGCCTATCTTTATGGCAAGTTGATGCATTCATCTTCTGGTCTTATGATCAACCGTTGGTTTTGTTTTACGTTTCGCATCAGCCAAAGCTCTTGCTGCATTATACACACAACAATTGATAATTCAAAGTTCGGATTCTTTAGAACATTGTCCACGAAGCTCTTCATCCATTTCCTGCCTGCCATGGTTGGCCTTGTACCTTCTCTTTCTCTGCTGCCGGCTTGTTCTGGCTCTGGTAGAGTAGGTGCTACCCTTGCATAGCCCCACAGAGCATGCAGTTGTGCCATGTAATTCTCTCGTTCAGGGGTAACAGTCGCTTCGTAGCATTCTAGCAAGTCGTGAGTTTGTCGCTCCGTCTACCTTAAAGCCCCAAGATTTCGCCAGGCCACCGCATTGATTCCATCCTCATTGGCTTTTAAACATTTTATTGCGGCTCCTGTCTTTTTTTATAAACTGAATTTGCTAACTTCCAATGTTATTTTTACGATGTAAGCGTTACACATACGGTCTACCAAGATCACAAAACTTCAGCAGCGTTGTGTTAAGCCCGGCACAGACGGTGCTTTTTTTCTTGCTGGATTGCTTGGAGCGTTGGACGTTACTGCTGGCTCTCGTGATGGTAGCCGTGCTTGATTTCGTTGATTAAACGCGTGCTATTTTTTCTTTTTGTTTTCACGCTGGCTAAAGCAAAGAGCCAATTAGAAGTGGAAAAAACTTCACGTGATTCTGTCGGCTGCTATAGTCGCACGTAGCAAATCTAGCCTCACTGTTTTTGTACACAGTGTTTGGAAAGGTAATAGAATGTGATACTTGGAGATAGAAATTGCAAATGCTCATTTAGAACATCTTCCGACATCCGAGTGTTTGCATGTGTGTAGAAAAAGGTACATTTTATGGTGCAGGCTTTTTCATTAAAACTTCAATGCAAATAAAAGGGCTAAGAAAAGTGTTAACAGACCCCCACTCCTTTCCCTTCTGATTGCCTCTTATTATGTTGGATATTTAAAAAACAAACAGAAGAATATTTTTATACGAGTTTGTTTAAAATCCTATTTTTCAGTTTGTTTTAAAAAATGATATATAATCCTCATTTAATGACCTGAGCTGATTAAACTGAATTTTATTAAGCTAAGATAATGTGAAGTTTATCAAATAAAAAAAATAATAAAAAAAAACAAATCGTATCTATCAATGGGGGTGCCCCGCCTTTTGAACTTGTGGGATGCATTACCTTGGGCCAAAACTTTAAAATATAAATGACGTGAAGGAATTATTTTGAATAGATAGCGAAATTAGTCCACATCACGAGTAACAAAGCGAAAAGACAACCGGGAGAGAGGAATATTCTGGTTACGGGGGTTTACAACACCCATTAGAATTTTACGAAGTAGTAGAGGCAGAGCAAAACTAGATTAATAACTATGAGGAATCTGCAGAGTTTCAGTAATAAGCGGACGATTACAGCCCATACATGAAAGGCACTTAGACGAAACTTCCTACATATTGTTAGTAGATTCCGGAGCTGCGATAAATCTTATAAAGCAATCGAAAGTCCCAGCAGAAAAGATACAATTTGAAATTAAAAAACGTTTTGCCAGATATAAATCAATTAAATCAAGCGACAAGAATTCCATATTTAGGAAAACTGAATCTTTTCCATATAATTGATGAAGATTTCCCATTACTAGAGGAAAGTATATCTTTAGGCTGACTTTGTTTAACGCGTTTGTTAATTACTATTTAACTAAGGACATCCTTTACATGGACAAGAAAAGTTACCCCTTTATAAGGACGGTCCATTTTTCCCTAGTAATACGGAACAAATAACCCGCATAAAAGTAATTGACAAAGATCAAGACATCGACATAAAAAATCGCAAATAAATCGCTAACGGCGTTTACAAAATACGAAACAAAGAGTTAGTTTGACCTCTGTACAATTATGACAAAGACCCCACAAAAAATCGAGTACGAAGAAATAAAGCAAATTAAAGAAACTAATATAATGAGCGCTCCTTCAGAGGAAAAAAAACAGGCCAAAAAAATTAAAGAATTATTAAGCAATTAGATTGAAGTACGCAGAAAACGCGGAAGCTCTAAAATTATTTTAAAAAATAGTGGGGTACAGTGATCTACACTACCTCGAAGGAGACCCGTTTCCATGTACTGATCTAGTGGAATATGCAATCATTTTAAAAATCGGGAAAATAGTACATTTAAAATCCTATCGTTCTCCCTTAATGCTAAATGAGTTAATAAAAACTTAAATTCGTGAGTTGAAGGAAAAATGTGTCATAAGAGACTCAAAGTCACCCCTCAATTCACCGACTTGTGTTGTCCCAAAAAAGAAATACGCGTCTGGTAAGAACAAATGGCCAATGGACATCGATGGTCGCAAGGTGAACCAAGACACAGAAAAAGATGCTTCTCCACTACCTCAGCCTTCGACGTTAGATTCGACCTCAACAAAGTATACGGCTTTCTCAACACCAGAATGACAGGCTGAGAGAGACATAATTTAAACTTCAGCACGAGATTTTAAACTATCACAGATATCACCGAAGTTCACAGCTTTTTGGGACTCGCAGGGCACTGTAGACAATTTCTTAAAAAATGATCTCAACTTTGTAAGCCTCTTACAAATATAAAATAGGAGGGGACACCTTCTGACTGGTCGATAAATTTTCAAGAATCTTTTTACCAAATAAAAGAACTGTTATGCTCAGCACCGGTTTTGAGATTTTCAAAATAAAAGGAAAAATTAACTTTTACGACAGACGTCTCTAATCACGTATTAGGCACAGTATTATCCCAAAATTAACACCCATATTGTTACATATCGAGGACGTTAAACAAAGCCGAGGTCAATTATAATACAACGAAGAAGGACCTATTAGCAATAGTTTGGGTATGCAAAAGTTAAGACAGTATCTTCTTGGAAGAAAGTTAATAATCGAAATAGACCACCAGGCGTTAAATTGGCTGCACAACGTAAAGGATCCTTCTTCAGGATTGTTAAGATGGAGATTCTGTTTGAAGGAATATCGTTACACTGTCAACCACGTAAAAGGAAACAAAAATAATGCCGCAGATTCTCTATCTCGACTATTTCCAATTCAACGAGAAGAAGATTCTCTACAAAATACTCCAGAAGAAGTTGAGCTGGGCGTGGCAAGAGCGGAGGAGTTAGTGAGACAAGTAACAGGGAGTCATTCCAGGGAGGAAAATGTGTTAGCACAAATGTGTTAGCACAACCATCTACAAGTTCTTTTCGCAGTCGCGTGGATCCAGATCTGCTCATCTCGGCTGACGAAGGGTTAACTGATGGAAGATATTTGCTCAAATTTTTCAAAATTTAAAAAAACTTCCCAGTTGTATTTCTAAATCTCCAGAACTTTCGAAAATTTAAATAACTGCTAAATACATTTTAAAATGATTTAAAACTTTAAAAATTTCAAAAAATTTTAAAATTTAAATAAAAAAGTAAACAAATCTAGCGATTTCTATTTTTGAAAAAATTACGGAAGCTGGAAGGCTTCTAAGGCCTTTATACAATCTCATCCTCGAAATGTGAGTTTAAGTCTAAAAGAAGAAACAGAAGATTACATTTTTTAAATCCTTATCCATATTTGAAAGTAATTTGGTATATCATAAACTCATTATAGTACAATTGAGGTGCGGGATTTAAATTTAAATTAAAAAAAGCGAGCAGGAATTATACTCTTTTTTGTGTTAAAACATTGTTTCTACTTAAAATAATATTTCTGAAGGAATATGCAAAAATGTATGAAGGTTATAGGATAGATTTTATCTTTATATTTTTAGCTTTTTTGCGATTTGATTAAATACTTAATATTTTCTAAGTCATTGCCACTCTTTTTTTGCCGCTTAGTAATCGCTTCTTTTTTTCTTGCAGAGTCAGGTTTCCAATTTGAGTGTTTACCTAATGGTGACGCTATTCCTAGTGTTGCTCGCAGCAGACTTTCTTCCTTTTCCTCTGAAAGACCACAATCACCTGGAAGGTCTGTATTCTCTGTAACCCTTCTGTTCGTGTCATTCTGATCTTGAAAATCTTGAATTAATTCGAATTATTTCTAAGGCGAATACACACCGACAATTCGTACTTCAAAAATACAACTTTCCAGCTGAAAATTCAATTAAATTACGCACAGGATCTAATAAATTTACGCCAATCCCAAACCAAGAACATATTGTACTATCAACCTTAGATGGTGACGTCTTTGCAATTTTGGAGACTAGTTATTACCTCGCTGGACTATATGGTGGTCATGGTAAAAGACGGGTGAACGTAAATACAGAAAGTGGCAAGACTACCCAATTAACCCGAGCGGAAGTGATTGAAGCTCCTGTAGGTGAACAGCGTTCAATCATAAGCTATTTTGAAATACACCATCAACAGCACAATCCTCCGCAAGATAGATGAAATTAAATCAAAAAGAAACCTCGAAAAATTTAATATTTCTTGCGATTAAAAAAATCCTATATAATCTTAAGGATTTCGAAGATTTTTTTAATTCCGTTTTATGCAAGGATCCCAAACCAAGCTGTTACTTAAACGAGCGTAAAAATTATTCAGGCAATCAGAGGTCAGATTACATTGAAAAGCTTTTGGGTGAGCAGAATGTCCAACAAGTCACTTTCAGCTTATGTCTATCTGCCGATAGATACACTCTAAAAAAATAATTACACTTGACCACCGTTCTTAATTTTGAACTTTCGATTTCGGATTCGTTATTAGCGATCCTGAAAATTCCCGAGTATGGTTTTTCAATCAAATTAAAGCATTTTTTCGGTAGCCATTTTGAATTTAGGAATTATGTTTTGGGATTCATTATCAGCGATCCTAAAAAACCCCGAGTATGGTTTTTCATTTTAGAAAAAGCTTTTTTGTAGAAAATCAGTAGTGGACGGGCGCTATTTTGTCAGTGCGCCTGTTGCGCCATGCTTCTATCAGTGTAGGGTAAGGAGAGGCAGCGCCGAACGTTAAACAGTCAATGAATTTTTTACAATTAATACGATGTGAAACTGATCACAAAAATAGAACAGTTATTTAACAATTTTATTATTATTAACTAGCTGTTTTTCGTCAGCTTCGCCAACCAACGGAGGACCAAGTCGACCGCATGCGTTTTATGAAAATCAAAGAATCTGAAGATGGTAAAATATGATGGTTTGCCTCTGTGGTATTCTACTTCATAAGGAATTTACCGATCAGATTGAAACTAAAAATAATATTTAATCGGTTCTTGCATTTAGCGATGAAGACAAGTGGCTGTTCTATGTACATTAACGATCATTTATGGAGAAAACTTATGATATGTGTACCACCTCAGCACTTGTTAGCATACGCGAGATAACGGTAACATTATATATAGTATACTCTAAAGAAAAACCACAAAAATGTTTATATATGTATGTATATATATTTTGGGTGAACCAAGTTCTTTATTGGTACATTAATTAGTTATTTTTCTACGTTGAAAAGAATGAGTATCTTCTGTACGCTGATCGTATCATTGGCAGTTATCCTCGACCTTATTGGTGCATATAATAATATATCTATAACATTAAAAACATTTTAAGGCTTGATCGACGAACGTTAAAAAATTGATAAAGATTGTAAAAGATTTCTGCTCCTGTATCTTCTTTCAGAGATAAGTTCCCAATTTGACTGTTTACCAAATGGCGATCCTATACCTGGCGTTTCTCGTGGAAGTCCTTCTTATTCTACTTCTGAAGGACGACATTCACCTGCAAGGTCTGTATTCTCTGCTAACAATTCTGTTCGTGTCAAGTCCAGGTCTCCCTCCACCAAGTGTATTCTTCCACCTAACAGAATTGATTCTTTGGATGGAAATGGATATGATCTTGAAAACCTTGAATTAATTCGAATTATTTCTAAGGCGAATACACGCCGACAATTCGTACTTCAAAGATACAACTTTCCGGCTAAAAATTCAATTAAATTACGCACAGGACCTAATAAATTTACGCCAATTCCAAACCAAGAACATATTGTACTATCAACCTTAGATGGTGACGTCTTTGCAATTTTGGAGACTAGTGATTACCTCGCTGGACTATATGGTGGTCATGGGACAAGACGACTGAAAATTAATATGGAAAGCGGCAAGACTACCCAATTGACCCGAGAGGAAGTTATTGAAGCTCCTGTAGGTAATCAGCGTCCAATCATAAGCTTTTATAAAATACACCATCTACAACACAATCCTCCGCAAGATAGATGAAATTAAATCAAAAAGAAACACAAAAAATTTAATATTGCTTGCGATTAAACTACGCGTGAAAGTATTAAATTTACGCTGTATTTACAAATTATAATAAAAAGTCAATGTATTCTAGTTTTAAATGCTTTAAACTTTCCTTAATATCCCGACCAGTCTTTATCAGTAGAAAATTAAAAAAGTTTCTTTTTGTCAACTGGCATGTAGAAAAAAAGATTTTTATAATAAAATAAAGTATGTACTTGCAGTTAGCTATTGATATAGATAAAATGACACCAAATTTGTGAATCATCTGTGCAAAAGGTTCCACAAGATTCAATTAAAAAAACATATGATATACTTTTCTAGAAACGTGTATTATCAATACGTAGGACAGCCAAATATAAATCGGAATATTTAACTCTCCCTCTTAATAATTGTATTTTACATTAAGCTACTCAGATCTTTGTATGTCTAAATAATAATATAATAATACTATAATAATAATACTAAATAATATTTTGCGTAATTCTCCTCTGCTGTTTCTAAACATACCATCAATAGCTCTCGCCTTTTTCGACATCGCCATTTTGTAAGGACAGCTAGACATGCCAAAGCAAATATTTTCTTACAGATAAATGAAAAATGTTCATGAGGCACAGTTCTAAACTGGAGAGAATTACGTAAAGTTTGCGTTCCTACATTTTCAGTTCAACTGTGCTAAAGATCATAAAAAAATATTTGAATTAGTAATGCATATTTAAAGAAAACAAATTTATCCATGTGTTTTTGTTTCATTTGTACCTTGTGGAATATATTCCTTGATACTCTTCCCGGTGCATTCCTCAAAAACGGTAGTAAAAATGTTCAACCTTTTTGAATATTCCTACAAAATACGCAGATCCCCATTTTTAAAATTTCTAAGATATCTGACATCAGAAATTCCAATGTCCAAATATGGGATTCAAAATAGCGAATGTTTACTCTTAATTGCAGAAAAAGTGCTTTAATTGAATTGAAAAACCATATTTGGGAAATTTTAGGATCGCTGATAACAAATGCGATATTAGAATTTCAAAATTAAAAATCGCGTCCGTGTGCTTTTTATTTTCTGGAAAAAATGCTTCAACTGAATTGAAAAACAAAACTCAGGGTTTTAGTAGATTCTGATTGAAATATCGTATTCAAAACTCTGAAATGTAAATTGTGGATTATAAAGATACACCCTGAAACGCTAAATTTTAATTAGGGCTGTTTGAATTTGATAACACTGCTCCTAGATTCTAATTATTAAGGATATTTTCGTATAGATGTCTATTATTATGAACCTGAAATCGAAAATTCTAATTTCGATATTCAGGATGCAACGTCTGACTTGAACCATGAAATTTTTTAGACCAGTTTCGCTTCAGTTTCGTTATAGTAACAGATTGGTTTGGGTTCCTCTAATAAAACAAAGTTCCAACAATCTTTCTAATCCTTAATATTATTATTTCATATTTTTTTCAGAATAATAGATTCAATTATTTTCTTGAAATTTTGATGTATTTTAAATACACATACACTGTTTGTACTGGAGGATCCACCTAGAACGCACCATTTTGGTATGAGGTCTGAAAACTTGGTTAACCTAATTAGTGGTTCGGGCTAATACTGTAATGAACTTTCTTAGATTTTTGGCCTTTCTAGCCATTCTATATGATATCTGAAATTCTCTGGCAAGTTTCCGAATACTCCAATATTCAAGGGCAATAGAAAGTATACTTACGAAGTACTCCCAACCTTGGGAACTTTTTGAACTGCGCTTGCCTCGCGCTGACAACACAATTTTTTACTGTTAGCGCGCTGATTTTGAATTATATAAATACCCAGATATGACATTTTTAATAAATAAGGATTGGAAAATGCCTAAATAGAATTTTCCTAATCCTAACATATGATTTTGGGTAAACGAATACCAAAAATTGAATTTTTTAGAAAAAGAGGTTATGAATTCTGAGTTGAGAGAAAGAAATAATTTTTTTGTCCCAATGATTAACCTCTTCTCTGTCGAGTATCAAAAGTAAATTTTTGTTTGTTCCCGACATTTTTACTTAAAATAAAATCACTGAAATTAGTAAAAACGAATTAAGAATAGTTAATTACTGCACTGATAACTCGTATATCATACATTTTTTGATAACCCGAAGAAGGCCTGAATTACAAAAAAGTGATTTTGTATTTAAAGTGATTTGAGTTCATGATTCACGACAGTAATTTTCTTATTCAATGGTTGGAAGCTTCTAATGTGTCCCCTGAGGGTTTACAATTTTCTTTCACCTTCTTCCTATTCCTTAACACACCTCCCACACACTTACTTGGTGGTGTGAGGGGGACCTACAGTTTAAGTGGGTTCCGAACCACCAAGAGCAACAGCCTAAAGTACTTAGAGAACCTTTTTCTTTAGAGGTACCGGTCCCACGAC
>JAAAKG020148621.1:0-10216 GCA_010014905.2 Druon quercuslanigerum | reverse complement strand
AAGCGCAGGCTCCGGAAACTCCCACGCAACCGAAATTGCGTAACCCAAGAGGGAGAATCGGAGAAAGAGAAGTAGAGAGATAAGGCAGCCTCTTCCTTAATACTGTCAAAAGGAGAAAACATACTCGAGAATTTCCCGATCACTCGACGTTCAACGCAGAATCTAGATATTTTCCTTTATCCACAAATGTAATTTTCTAGAAGAGAACTTTTAGTAGCTAGAAGCCCTTTAATACAATTTTGCAATTTGTCCTCCAGAGGCCAGATCTCACAAAAGATATTTTCTAATCCAATATCCGATCAATTCAATATCCGAGCAAAGTCAAAGACTTCTTGGCTCTTTGTCCACGTTATTTGAATGAAGTCGGTTTACGAGGTATCAATCACCCTAGGGCACTTACGAGCAATAAAGAGACTGTTTTCTCGCTACCTGGGTGGAAAGTGAGTAGTGACTCTGTCCACAAGTTTATAAAGACATTTCCAATTCTGAAAATTATATAACCTTGAAAAAAATCTCCTAAAGATAATCCTTGCGTTCTCCCTCTCGCTCTTTCGCCACCCGCACTCCCTGCGTGTGGGGACACTTCGAAAACTGTGTCCCAGGTCGTCGACACATTGCGTTCACTGTTTTGACACTCATATAATAAAAAAAAATTATTATTATTAGGACCAAGTAAGCTTCTCCTTAGTAAACGATTGTGGAGTGTAATTTCTCAAGGCAGCGGCTTCTCTCTCAGTTTCGAGATTGTGTGCGTACTATTCAGCTTAGGCTTTATTTCAATAAATAATATGTATCAAAAGAGTCTTAGTTTTTCTCCATGCGAATTTCTCTTTTCATATTGATAAAAGATTATTTCTGTTAGGAAAATTAAAACTTTCTAACCATGGTTAACTTAGCCTAAAATTTGGCGGTTACAATTTGTATATAAAAGTTTGACATAAGAATGTAAGAACTGGTTTACATCATCCCACGATTTTGTCAAATTGAGAAAAAGCGTTTTTCGAAAAGTGAAATTTTTTAACAAAGAGTGGATATAGCGAACAAATTTGCGAAAAAAATATTGGATTACTTAAGGACATGGTTTATATTGTCCCAATTTACACTAACTTTAAATTACTAATTGCTATTAGATATTCCGTAATTTACGAATAATATGTGTTATTAAGTAAACGCAATTTCACAAATAATAATTTGTTTGCCCTAATCTCTATTTTGTTTACTGTTTACGAGTTAACTGTTAATTAATTTTGGGGAAACGAGAATTTGTAAGTTATCAGAATATAATTCGATAAGTGTCCTGGATAATTAGAAATCATTCTGAATTAGAATACTTACGGATTTGTTTGTCAATTAAAAATAAAACGAAAAAAACAAACTTTTATTTGAATATTAATAACATGCTTGAACTTCTGTTTAATACTCTCTGACTCAAAATTTATCTTTTGATTATATCGAAATGTTAGTTTTAAATTTATTCAATGACTAAGCTATTATTTAATATTTGTCTATAGTATTTCATTTAGTTGCTTATAATAGGCAATATTCTAGACAGTTTCTTTTCGAACATTTTTCGAATCTTTTTTATAGTTTTGGCGCTACTTAAAATATTTTCTTAAAACTAATTTTTTAATATCAATAATCATTTTGTATTTTCTTTGTGATCCAAATAAAATGTTTTCATTAAACTCCTCTCGAACTTAATTGAAATTTTTCTAAAAGTTGATAACCATTTACAAATGAAAAATGCAGCCTTCATAATTTGCGAAAGTTTCCTGATGGGACTGCCAGTGATCCACTGCGATTCCCTTTTTTCATGATATTCGCGGCAAGCGTGCCTGTATAATTTCAAGGTGAATTTTGAAAAAGCTTAATTGAGCAAAAGAAACAAGAATACAAGTTTAACCATTTTTCCAAACATTTGGGCAATCAGAAAGATTCAATTACACAAACGCGCGCCTAACTCTCAAATTAAACAGTTGCAGAAAGGAAAAATTTCGCTCTCTTCTTTTGAGTCGGGATGCTCTTACGTGTGGAGCACTTGTATTTTTTCAGCTCGTGTCTTTGGAGTTCTAGTCTAGATGTAAATTTCAAAAAGAATATTTCCATTCTGTTTGTATTTCTAAGTATATATATATTGCTCATTCACTCAGAACACTGTTTCCTTATTCTGCTTAGTTAACAACAAAAATTTCCTTTCTCATAAAGGATGCGTCACTCAGTTCTTTTATCATTTGAAAATCAGTTATTCCTTAGTACGAAAAAATACGTTTTTTTTTGTTTCGGTGTTGCCATGCACGATTTTTCGCAATTCTATTGGTGAATATAATAATATACTAATGTATATAGTCCTACAAATGTTTGTAAGGTTTTTTTAAAATTTTAAATTTTCCAAAAGTATTATTTATGAAATCTGTATACTTATTACGGGAAAAGTAGTTTGATAAGAAATTTTTCCAAACTTAAATGCTTAATGATTCTTTAGAAGATGGTTTCAAATTGTACCTATGTTTTCTAGGGTCTGTTACCAGAACATTGATCTGATGTCTGATCTTATATTAAAAATGTAGCTGTATTTTTGCTTCTTATCAAAATATTTTGTTGTTTTCTGCTTCAAAATTTATCTTCTTCTTAGATAATTTTGCAAAAAGTTAAAGATATTTACATTTTTAATTTGTTTTCTATTTGAAAAATGCGAGCATCATCAATCGCGCATTATGAGAAAATAAACATTTTAAATAACGATGAGACAGAATACAAAAAATGTGAAAGAATATTTTCTTCACGTAGAAAAATTTTATCGAATTTTAAGAAAAATTTACATCAATTTAAAAGACTTTTAAAAGTTCAAAAGAAATTTAGAAATATTGTAAAATATCGAGACTTCTTTTCAGTTTTTTTAAATTTTTATTTTTCTACAATTAAGCAATATCTTGGATTATCCAAAGCTTTACCTTAAAGAATTCTAAATTTCTTCAAACAAAATTGGTACATTTTTTAATATGTTCTGAAAACTTTTTAAATATTTTCTCGAGAACAATTCTTTAACATAAAAATCAACTAGAATTTTTTTACTTATCTTAATGAAATGTGTTATCTCTTGAATTTTGCAATTTTATTAATTATTCTCTTGAAATTCATTATTAAAAATGAAAGAGTGGTAAGAAATGTTACCAGTAAATGAAAAAATGTCCACGCTTTGCAATTTTCACAAGGTTTAAAATTCTCATACCTTTCAAGGATTTAAATTATTTTCGGATTAAGACAAAGTTGACCATTTCAACTCCGATTTTCTTTACACCTTTTCGGTGGATCATTCATTTCTACAAGTATTTCTGTAAAAAACGCGTCACACCGCATGCTCTGCCAGAAGAACTTTATCAAGATGTGAAATTCATAAGCATTGCAAACACTATTCTTGGTTTCTTATTTTAGAATTTTTTTCTTTTTGGATTGATTCTGAATTTTTTTCTTTTTAATTGTTTTTAAAATTCAGAACAATATTCGAAGATCCGAATTCTATCTCACATCGAATACGGTATAAAACCGAAATTCTCTTTTTTATGTTTCAGGAATATGTTTGCAGTCCGTACCTAATAGAAAACCTATTGACCTAAATCATTGTCCGGCCAGGTCTCCTTCTCCTACTGCGAGGTGGAGGTCCAGGTCTCCTGCTGCTAGGCAATTTTCCGCCGAACTTGCTCCTGGCAGACATGTTTCTCCTGCCAGGTTACCTCCTCATGATATATGGAATTGAACATATGATACACTTTTCCTACTTGTACGCGATTAAAGTTCAAAATATCTGCAAATCTATAAAGGTCTGTGATAACCCAAGAACAAATTGATCTATCAACACCCAATGGTGACGTTTTTGCATGCTTACAGAAATGTATATTAGTCATAATGTTTATTATAAGCGAACAAAAGTAAACATGATAAACGACGTGATCACCTTATTAACCTCAGCAGAAATGAAGCAAGTTCCATTAGGTTCTCTTCGATCAATTATAAATCATTTTCGAATAAAAAGGGTGAAAAGACACGTGTGAATCGGAATCCTTCACACCTATAGTGCCATTTAATGGTTTGATTTGATTAATATTTATTGATTTATATATTTACAATTCATTATATTTATTATTTTAATAATTTAATTTAACGTTATAAGTAAATTGTAATTAAGAAAAATACTTGAAATGAAAGAAAGCATGCTTTTCCAAATCAAAATTATCATATTTTTTATTTAATATTAAATTGGTTTTATCTATAAATGATGCTCGATACTTTGAAGGGCTATTTTTATATTTTATTTGAAAAGAATAAAATATTAATGAATTCATTAATTAGTTTAGGGCGCGAATTACATAAATAACTTTTTATATAATATTAGGCTGTTTGTAAAAACTGTAAGCCTAAATTTCGGGGAAGAAAATTACGCCTACTTAAACCACGCCCATTACCTAAGAAAGGCTGAGCCGTTCAGCAGATACTCCGTGGGCTAAAGAACCCAATTAAACAATATTCACAAACGTGGCGTCACGGACGCCGACTAGGCAGCCTAATGGCGGCAACATGGCGGTAGCGCGAAAGCAAACAAATTACAATAGCATTACATAGCGGAAGCACATTTTCAAACTGACTGTTTAACCGAGAAAACTAAATTACCTACTCCAATATATCGCAACAGGGCGACCATGAGGCCTCGATAGGGTCCTCATGTCCATAAATTAGACCATAACTCAATCACTGCTATTATAACTCGACACTTAATGGGGCCTAAGCCCTTAAAGGGACACGAGGATCCTCCCGAAAACCCCCAAGCTCCCGGTAAAAAAGATCTAGCTTACCTTGACCAAAGCACTGATTCTACTCTACTTAGACTGTATTACATTAAAAATTAAAGAAAAAAGAGGTCGTTTGGTGCTCGCTGGGTCCTCTGCGTGGCTGTTGAACGACTGAGAACGAGGTTGGTTCGTAGTCGAGCCCGTCGTCTCCCTGCCTTCTGGGTGAGTCCCCACTGCTAGGCGCTGATTGGTTGCTTCCGTTGCGCTGCGGTGAGATTGGTTTCCTGCCGCTCGACTTGGTCTCAGCCGTACCGCCAAAATGAAAAGAGGTTCAGGGGTGGCACGAGTAAAGGCACGAGAGTTGTCCACATTTGGCAAAACGTACGGCAGCAAATCTGGGACAACCAGACCTGATTCGCATCCCATCGCGGGAATCATGAAGAGGCTGGCTTTTCGGCCAGTGCTGTAGCGACGAGGGCCCGGTTAGGGGATGTGAGGGCTTCCTCCCACATAAGGATTACTGGTGCAGCCCAAGGTATAGCTCCAGGCTACTTAGATCATTCCCAGAGCCTAGGGATAATAATCCGGCATAATCCCTGGCTCTGGAGGCATCCAAGGGTTCCAGCCAGGTTCCGGGACTATTGGAGACAGCAACGGAAAAGGAGGAAATTATATCCAATACGAGAATATCAATTCTTATACACGACGGTACCAACAGATCTCAGTCCTCTGTGTGCACCCAGAGTTCCAAAATCCTCCGATGTCCCTCGTGGTTTGAAGGTCAAGGCAAGATCATAAACACAAAAATTATCGAAGCGCAAATAAATCCTAAATTCTGAAATCTATACAAAATATGCCCTTGGAGTATCGTGCCACGCAGGGGCGAGCGAATTCAAATAAAACCGTAAAATAAGTCAAGCAAAATATTACTTTTTTGGGGGGCTAAAATTCTGCCTTTTTACAGAACAAAATGCCTAATCAAATATTATATATGATATCTGCAAGTCAATCATCATCTTGAAATAATATAAGATCTACAGTATACATTATATTAAATAATAAGACACCAACATTATCATTTACCGAGTTCTTCTTTAACATAGTAATCAATTTTTCCATTAGTAAGAAACAATGTGGCTTCTGTTTATAGTCCATCCTGGCATACTTATCGTTACAATTTAACTACCAAAAATAAACTTCTCGTGCCCTTAGCTCAAGAATTCAAAAAAATTACTTTTCTCTACCAAATCCGGCTCCAGCCAATTTATAAGGTAAAGCAAGCCGATGTGGACTTTGGGCTAACGTGAACCACGCCGATTTGTCCTATTTATGTACAAAAAAAATTGTCACTAAAGTTTTGACAAGTGCTTAAACAATACGTGTTATTTGGTTAGTTTTGCTTGGTTTTGCAAGGCGACTCCGGGAAATCCCACGGAACCGAAATTGCGTAACCCAGAGAGGGAGAATCGGAGCAAGAGCATTAATGCTGTGTTTGAAAAATGTCTTCTTTATCTTGCAGCTGAAAAGCGAAGATCGAAGGGGTGAACATGAAGGGAGACATGAAAGTCTGTTTTCTTATTCGTTCTGCTCTTTAATCATCCCCTTTTGGAAAAGAGAAGTTCTTCCAAATTCCAGAGGCCAGATCTCACAAGAGATATTTACTAATGTACAGTCGTTCGTTCTTAATTTAATATACGAGCAACGTCAAGGACTCCTTAGCTGTTGATCCACGTTATTTGAATGAAATCGGTTTACGAGCTGTCAAACACCCTAGGGTACTAACGAGCAATAGAGAGACTGTTTTTTCGCTATTAAGTAAAATGAATAAAAATTTAGAGTTTCTAATAACATTTCTTTTGGAAAGCTCTCATTCTTATTCCGAATGTTTTTGACAACATTCGTGCTTTCCTTGTAATGATCAAACATTTTAATAATCGGAAAGATTCAATACATTTTTAATTTTTCTTGTTACTTGGCTCAAAAAGCTGAATAATTAATCAATTCACCATAATTTCTATCTGCTGGAGTCTTCAGTCTGGGGAAAAATGATTGTCCATCCATAAAAGTAAACAAAGAGAAAATAGAAGTTCAAAAAAAATATCTAGTTTTGTGCGATTTGAGAGAATTAATGCACTTTATAACGTTACTTTTCCTGGCGAAACAATTAGATTTTCCAAGTGTGCGACATTAAGACCCAAAGAGAGCGTTCAGGCTAGAAGAAGTGGCACGCACAACGTTTCTTTCTGCGTAGCTCAGTTGATTTTTAATCTTGCACAAATAAAGTCTTATTTTACTAAATATCCCGATTGACCCTACGAGAAGAACTTTAAATTTCTTTTATAAAGAGCCTACATGGAACATTTGGTTTTAGATATCAAAATTTAACAGTGGCTAAAAGTTGATCAATCCGAACTAGAAACTGCTGTGACCCCAGTAGATGAATTTATTAACAGCTTAAGCGAAGATATGAAACGGCTTCTTCGACACGATATTTTTTGCCAAACAACAAAGTATGTAAATTAACAGCAAGAAGTAAAGGTAAAGGTAAAGGTCCTTGTGACGGCATTGGTGGCATTCTAAAAAGGGTGGCTACTAAAAAAACTGAATTGTCTCTTTTTTCCATAATAAGGCTTTGGATTATATGTCGCTCTTGCTTATTCAGTTGTTTAAAATTATGTTTAAACTTAAATTGTTTCTGGGAAAGATGTTCGTTTACACTCATATTTCCAAAATTTCTTCGAATTTCAAAAAATCACTGATTCTTGTTATCACTTGACGTGGACTACACCTGCTACTGAAAAAAGCAACTAGTTGCCAACTCGTTACACTGCAGAAATGTACTGAAATCTAAATTCTGTTTTGCATTAAGGACTTTACAGAAAGGCTATTTTCTCTTTCTTGCTGCAGAAATAAGTTTAGAATCTTCACCCAGTAGAGCATCTATTGACTTAATTTATTCTCGAGTCAGTTCTCCTTTCCCTGCCAAACTTTCCTTTGACATCCCTATATCTCCTGTCAGGATGTCTTTTAATAAATTAGAACCACCTACTAGACTTCCTTCTGCACGTCGGATTTTAAAATTTCGAAGATACAGTTTTTCTACCCATACACTTTTGAAATTGAAAACCAAGAGAAAATTGTTATATCAATATCCGATAATTGCGACTTTGCAAAAACACATGTAAATTGCAGTCCGTCACATTTCTAATTTTAGTTTTTAAAAAATAATATGCGTACAATATACTATTGTTCGTGGCCCAAAGACCGAGCCAATTTTTTTAGGTAACTTGTGAAAACAAAACATTGTAAAAAGCAAATGCATAATTTTTCTGAAGAGTTAAATTCTTAATCACTTCTCTAGCCAGTCTTATTTTAAATTAAATAAAAAACTACACTCAAACTCCAACGATAAGAGAATTTTCGAAATAGGGAACTTAAAAGATGCGACCTTGAAAGCGGCTCCGACTCCGGCGACGTTTAGATTTCGGGGGAAATGCGTGGTAATACAGGTAGGCCTACAACGCGCATGCGCGCGCTGGATTTAAGGCAACGCGCAATAGCGTGCGCCTACCTCTCACATTGAACAGGAACAGAGTGGAAAAATGTTGCTCACCCCTTTTGAGTCCGGGTGCTCTTATCTGTGGAGCACTTGTATTTTTGCAGCTCGTGTCTTTAGAGTTCTAGTCTAGATGTAAATTTCATATATGATATTTCCATTCTGTTTGTATTTGTAAGTATAAATAATGTAAAAATATTAGTTTAAACATTAAAAATATCATAAATTACTGTCAATAGAAAAAATACAAATATGACAATGTATTTGGCAATGAAAGAGTCTTATATTTTCTTATAAGGTGAATATATTACTCGAGCAGCATAAACATGCAAAAGTTTATTTTCGAAAACAAAAAAAATCTATTATTCGTCTACAATAATAATTTAAAACTTTATATGTGACCAGAAAAAGAATTCTGTACTTAATTTTCAAAATTCAAGAAAAAGTAATCTATCCTTCGTGTAAAAGCTTAATATAGAACTTTGAATTCGTATAGGAAAAAATCCATTACTTTAATTTCAAAGAGCAAAAATCAATTATCTATTATTTTTGTTAAAGAATAATCAAGAAAGTCAAGAAATTAGTTAATCTAAAGTTCCAAATCATCAATGTATTGTTTGAACTTGTTTTCATACATTCATGAAATTTTTATCTACGAGAGGTAAATATGTTTCAGTCCAGAGTATTTTTTTCCCGACGTAATATTGGCCATCGCAGAGCAAAATAGAGCAAAAGTCTACTGAAAAATGTCTTTTCTGAATACTATTTTGTTGATGCAAGCAATTAATTAAAAGTCCTGAATTAACTTAAGTTTATTAAAGGTTATTTTTACACTTTAGCCGCGTATTTAATAACGAGTAAAAAATAGCAAAAAATCTTTAGCATAAATGTTATACAAACACACCAAAAAATTCGCGTTGGGTATTCAAATTACCAATATACACTTTGCCTCCTGATACGCAATGTAAATTAAGAATAGAAAATACTTGATAAAAGTCTATTCTTTACGCTCTGAAGGTTTTTTAAATCTTAAAATTCTCTGTTATCTTTGAATATTCTAAATTTCCAGGATATTCCAAAAATTACTTGCAAACTCTGAAGTTTTTTATAGTTTTGCATTTCCTACAATTTTGTAAATCCTCTGAGTTCCCATAATATTCTAAATTTCTTAAAATCTCTTAATGCCTTAATTCCTCGAATCCATGGAATGTTCTGAATTCTTTGAATTGTTTAAATTCAATAAATATGATAACAATTAAAACTTTTTCTCTTCCGATTTATAAAAATATTAAAAATAGAAAATAAAACTTAATTTTTAACTTAAAGATTCCAGACAAAGCCTTTAAATTGTTATGCTTAAATTATTAAAGGACTTATCATTTTTGATCATTTGATCATTTGATCAATTTACAACCAAAAAGAAACTTATTGCGCCCATAGTTACTTTTACGAAATCAGGCCGCAGGCAATAACCAACGTAAAATTCTTGTTTGTTAAATATATTTTTATTATTCTTATATTTCATATTAGGCAATAATAGTAAGAGTCGAGAGATTCTGGTGCAATTCTTGGTTGTCTGTTTAAAAAATACAAAATACTGTTATAAAAATGTCGACACCGTTCATTTTACACTACTACTAGTTGACGAAATACAAATATTTCACAAGGACCAAGCTTGAGTTGTATAAAAATCACCAGATAAGAAATATAGTGTGAATTGCGTTTCGTAATAAAGCACCAGAATAATAATTTGCCGTAACCTTCATAAATACAGTAATTAATTATACCTTAGTATGAAAAAATAAGGCTGCCAACCTCGGCCACAACGTGGCCCCCGACGCAATGCCATTCTTGTCCGGGGCGCCGCTAGAGTGCC
>JAAAKG020148620.1:0-10216 GCA_010014905.2 Druon quercuslanigerum | reverse complement strand
GTTGTTATTCAAGTGATTTTAATTACATAAAAATCGCCTCTACAATGAGAACGCATATGCTCTTTTTCCTAAAATCCACCTATATTTTTTAAAGATTAAAACATTTTATAACAGTATTTTATATTTAACGGTTTTCCCTTTATCAATGACATTATTGATTTCTAGTGCGTAAAAATTTTGGTTTGAACGTAAACCATTTTTTCGGTAGAAAATTAGCCTTCTTTGTTCAAAATTCCTCTTTTTGGTTTAAAAATTCAACTACTTGGATAAGACTTGAAATGATTTTTTGGAAAAAATGTAAATATTTTCTTTTATTCATTCAAGATGATCACAGAACCTGATAAACGAAAAACGAAAAAGAAAAACGGATTGACTTCCACCAAAAGAAATTATTTTTCAAGAATGTTTACACCTGAATTCTTTGAGCGGTTTAAAATATTTTAAAATATTTTATTACAGAGATTTTAATCACACAATTTAATTTATGAATCTTGCAACATGCATAACGCTCCATTCTACATTTTTAAAATTACCACTTTCTATTTTTAAAGGTTCGCAATTTGAATTTTAAAAATGACAAATGGTTTTGTAGACCAAGCCCAATCTAATATTTCTCAAGTGAAGATATTTAGAAATTTAATGACCAAAATTTCGCAATTATAATTGTAAATCCTAAAACTGGAATAATTTTCTATTGTAATTTTTCAAACTTCAAAATTCTACACTTCTTAGCATTTATAATTAAAACATCTAAAACTTAAAAAATGTATCATTAACAATTTTGAAACTTGGATGATGCTAAAAGTCTATTTTTCACTTCTAGGTCTTTCAAAGTGAAAAAACATCGAAAGCAACTTGTCGAATTAAAAAAAATTTTAAATTACAATAAATAAAACTTGCCACATTTTCAGTTTAAAATTGTCACAATAAAATCAAAAAACTTTAAAAAAACATCAAGTAACTAAAATAATTTTTCAATTATCCACAATACTGCATATATTTCAAATTCTCAGAAACGACGATGCCAATGATTCTAAACTAAAAAAAAGTCCTTGCTTTTTCTTTCTCAGTTCTTTTTTCTCTTGTTTTTTTCTTTGCATGATCTTTAAAAAATACATAATATCTATTAAATAAACATTTACCTATTCCTATTTCTTCTTACAGAATTAATAAGTTCAGAACCGAGAACTTTGAAAGATTTATTTCCAAGCTACAATGGCATCATGCCTCCAGTCGAACAAATGTGGTTTGAAGGTCAGCTGCCCAATTTCGAAACTTTTGGTAATAAAACTATGACATACATTCCGGTACTAGATCTCGTAAAACGAGATCATATTATATTTGGGTACTCATGGGGAGGTTTAATTCAGGATCCATACCATTTATTTCCTAATTTGGAACCTGTGTTCATCGTATTTGACACGAATAAAAATGAGTGGGTCAATCTGCCTCATCAATTAGCTCGGCAATTGGGTACAAACCGTATTTTGGATCTTGTTGTTGCGCGCGATCAGGTTGCTGCTAAACACGTGTCAAAATCGAACAATCCAGTATACAAAGAAGCACATCTAAGAGCATGCATACAGGCAAACGATCGAGTAGACAGTCTAGAACAACAGAAAATGCAGCTTCTGACTAAGGAAGGAAACTTCATTGGAATCAGCAGTAGAGCAATCCAGAGAGAGTATAGTCAAGAATACAATAATGCATTTACGAGTTATTTATATATGCATGGAGAATATAATATAAACGGACATAGACAAATGCCTACTTAAAAAAACATTAATGCTCATGTGATATTGCAGAGGACCGGACGTTTTAACAAACCGAAATAATTCGTAAAGGCTAGTAAATCGGACAACATTTAGGGTTTAGAAACATAAAAGAACACTAATTCGAAGTTGACACCAAGCCCTTAAGATCCTTCTGAGTTAAAATACTTCAACATTATATTTTGTTGCAACTTCCAAAAAAATGTCCTTGTCTGAAGATACAATGTTAGGATTGTGTCCATCGCAGTGTAATCACTGAATCCATGCTGCAGTAATATATATACATATCAAAATTTGGTTTACATAATTATTTTTATTTTTATTTTTATTAAAAATGTTTGTACATTATATCTAACTGTATTTATGAGACAAATATCTGTATAATAAAAGCATGAGAAAGGTATAACAATATTTTATCTTGAATGGTTTTTCATCTAAAGACTCTTTTTGTATATTAAATAATTTTTATTGTTTTGTTAAATTAACTATAGAATTATTAACTGTGCATTTTAATCAAAAACATTAGAAGATTTTGAAGATGAAAATATAATTTTTTAATTTAATATCTTTGAAGATTTTGAGTGTCAATTGTTACAAATACAGGCTCCATCATTAAAATAAAATTTTCTGCAAAAACTTCATATTGTCTGGTAGAAAATTAAACTTTTTTATATAAAATTGTTCATTTAGTTTAAAAATTACATTATTTTTTTGACAGAAAATGAGTCTTTCCTGTTGAAAATTCTTCTTTGTTGGTTACAAATCGAAATGGTTGAATAAAACTTGAACTAATTTTTTTAAGATTTATTAGGTTTAGTAAGTTTAAACGATATTCAGGCATTTTAAAACGATTCGAAAATAATAAAAACATGAAAAGATGTTTTAAGAATTTGGTAAGTTTTCAAGAAAATAAAAAAAATTCTTTTAGGTTTCTACGAATAATTAGTATAATTTTTTATTTTGAAAAATTAAATTTAAAGGATTATTAAAAAAAATTTCAACACATTTAAAACGATTAAAAAAATTTTTAAGGAAAAATATAGAAGGTGTTAAGGCAATCTTTTCAATTTTGTCAAATTTAGAAGAAAATCAGGCAAAATTTAAATAATTTTTGATGATTAGAAGGCTTGGAAGATCTGATAAGATTGAAAACAGAACTTTTTCAAAATTCATGTGAAAATTTTTCATTCTATTTTATTTTATAAAAGGTTTTTAAATAAATCAAAGGATTTCCTAACATTTAAAAAAAAAAAGTGTACAAGATTTTGAACCAAAATGTTTTAATTTGAAGTCTGTTAGAAATTTAGGTTTAGAAATTTTTTTAAAATGAAATTTAGAAGCTTTAAAGAAATTCCGAAAAATCTTATCTAGATAAAACTTTTTTTCTTCAAATTAGGTCTTCCTTTGCAATCCTGTTAAATAATTTTTTCAAGTATATGTTGATTTAAAAAATGTACTTCCAAATTTGAGTAAGTTTAAGAGATATTCAGATGTTTGGAAAGGATTCGAAAATATTTAAAATAATCTTCTATTTCAAAAAATTATTTTTAGGAGACTCTTTTAAAACATTTCAAAACATTACTAAATACTTCAAAAATTGTCAAAGAATCTGAAAAAATCAAAGAAAAAATATATCGACTTTTTCAGCTTTGTGAGGCAGAATTTTAAAATGTATAAATAATATTTACTAATTATTTGTCAAAACGAAAAGCGTTATGATTTCTTTTGTCAGAAATTTTATTACTTGGATGAATTTTTGCATATTTTGGTACAAATTTAACAATCCTATTTTAAACTATCCTTTTGGGTTCAAAATTTAATGCTTTTACAACAAAAGAAAAAACATTAAAAAAAACTAAACGACCATCGTTAATTATTATTATTGAATAATGAATACTCCTAGAAAAAAACAAGAATCCAACGACCATATTTGGAGACAACAACCAAACAAAAAATGCTCCGATTGTAATCTTTCTTTCGTCTTTCCCATTTTTATTATTATTAAATCACAAAAAAAAAGAATATTGAAAAATAAAAAATAAAATGATATTGCCAACGTTTCGGCACTCACACAGCACCCTTGCCAAGGCAAAAAAATAAAATAAAAATTTAGGCCGATAGGAACATCAACATCTCCAAGATGTTCACTCCCTGACATCAAAAAATGTTGTGAGGGTCGAAAGGCAAACTAATAATCAACAAACCTGAAAATAGAAATGAACTCCAGTCCAAGTCAAACTAATCAAAATTGAATTAATTTAAATGAGCCTAATGACCTCCAAGCTAAGTCATCTAAATCAAAATTTAAGAAATTCAAATTATATTAATATCCAAATGAAAAATCCCATTTAACGTCCAATCATCAAATTGAAGTAGACTCCTGTAAAAAAACAAGAATCCAACGACCAAATTTTCAGGTTTAATTACTATTGGTTTACCCTTTGACCCTCAGAACATTCTTGGGTGTCAGTGAGTGAGCATCGTGGAGGAGTTGCTGTTCCTGTCAGCTTGAATTTTTATTTTATTTTTTATTTTTTAATGTTCTTTTTTTGTGATTTGATAATAATAAAAATGACCAGAGAAAGGAAAAGAGAAGGAAGAAGGTGTGGTTGGTTGCCTTCTCATTTTTCTTTCCTCTTTTTTATTTTTGAATGAAATTTTTGTTTTTAACAAGGATTTTTTTCAGATTACAATTGAGGCATCTTTTTTTTGGTTGTTTTGGCATAAATTTGGTCGTTATATTCTTGTTTTTCTCACAGGAGTTTTCATCAATTTGATGATTGGACGTTAAGTAATCTAATTTAAATTTCTTTATTTTTTAAAAATAATCATTGATCATCAATAAAATCTAAAATCGTTACCATAAGAATTCTTTGTACAAATATGTAGCATAATTTAGATCTTGAAAGAGATAAAGTTCAGTCAACAAAGATCTGTTTTTCTCAAGTCTTTTTTTAAACTTTGAACGTCTACTGATATATTGTTCCAAATGACGCAATTGTTCTCTGACGTACATACAAGACGTGTACAACGTTTTTTGTGTGGAGGGAGCAGGAGTTGAATAGGGGAGGATCAGCAAACACAAATAAGCTACGTGGACCATAGAAAACCCACTAGTATATATATATACAAAAGTCTTCTAGAAAATTTATTTTCTCTCTACATCAGTATCAATAACTGTTATATATTTTCATCTACAACAATAAGAAATGCGAATCGCCTCCGGTACTCTATTTCTCGCCTTTCGCGTTTTCCTTAATTCGATTGGTAAATATAAGATCATATCATGCTTGTAATTTTAAGTTAAATTTTCAAACGAATAGATGATGTCTCTACGAGGATAATTTTTTTTACACCAAAAAAGATAAATTGTTAAGAATCATAGAATCTAAATAGAATTATTCCACAATGTAGAAAAAAAATCCTCTGAAATTAAAAAAAACACCTCAAAACATGTAGATATTTTTAAAAATAATTTTTATTTTCTCTAAAGATATTACCGCATTTAAAAAAATTGCCCTGGAATCTTTAGTCGATGTAAAGATATGTCAAACAAAAGTTGGGAAATGTTTTTGATCAATTTTTATACATCGCTAAATTTTAAAAATCTTGGTGAAAATTAGAATTATTTTAAATAGTATTCAGAATGTTTCACAAGTTATCAAATGGATTATTAATATCGATGCTGTTCTTTTGCGTATGAAACTCTTTTTATATATTAAATAATTCTAAATCTTTTTTTTACTTACTTATCACAATATAAATAATTTTCTATTCAAATTTAAAAATTTGGATGATTTTAATTAAAAAGGACAATGTTTTCATTTAAACTCTTTCTAAATTTCGAATGTCAATTATTAAAATTACAGAATTTGAAAGTGTAAAACACAAATCCCCAATGTTCCGTGATCAAAATAAATATCTTAGTGGAATATTCATGTTCTCAAGTTGAAAATTTAAATTTTTCATACAAAATTGTAGTTAAACGACACCGTAACCTTAGCCAGGTATCCCCCCTCCCCATCGTCATTTTTTGCTACTGTTTAACTTCTACCACCTTTTTCATATAAAAATAAATTTTTAACCAAATAATCCACATCATTCTTTAAAGTTACTATCTACGAGTAAAGAAAAAATGCAGCTACTGAAAACAAGAAATTGGCTCTTTGTGGGAAGCCGTTACGAGTCGGGAAGTGTGTCATCGAAGGGTTAAAAATTAAATTATTTCATTTTTAAGAAATCTAAATCATACCTCCTAATGATATCTAAAACTGATCTAACTACTGGCAATATTGATAGTGGAGAATAAGACTCTTTCAATTCATATTCTTCCTTGTCTTTAAATCCTCTAATCACCAGTCTGGCTTTAACTATTTACCATCTTCTTCTATTTTCCTTTTAAATACCCATTCCGAGTGTATGAGGTTTACTCTACTATCGTTAGCCATAATTTTGGGCCTTTTTATTATTGTCCGTACCTTGTTTTTGTCCATTGATTTGAGTTTTTCTTTTATAGCGATTTTCCATTCTAGTTTATTTTTTGTAGCCATCTTTTCTTCATAATAGAAGCGATCCCTATTTATTAAGGTTCGTTTATAAACTACGTGACGCGTTTATATTTTGTTTATACGGTTGTATCTTTTCTCATTTCACGGAAATAATATACTTATCTGCATTTAATCAAAAGAAAAACGCGTCACGTAGTTTGTGAATGATCCCTTACAGCTAATAATGCGTGTTTCCTTTCATCTTCATCTTCGATCTCCAAAAACTTTGATCCTATTTGTTTTCTCTTTTTTTCTTTTATGTTTTTCTTTTGCTACTAATTATCTTACTTAATATTTTTAAGATTCTCGTCTAACTTTTGTAACGTTTTTAGGTAGTTCAGTGACGCGTGTCCTAGAGAAACATGTCATCTAAATCTAAAAATTTTCTATGTTGCTATTCTCCCGACCAATCTCAGCCACATTTTCCTTTAAATTTGAATTTTTTTCTAGTCCATCCGCATGCAATGTGTTAGAGACTTTATCATGCATCTGGGATTGTTCGGTTTGATCCTTATATGAGAAATTTAATAATCGAGCTGTGGTGCAAGTATCATTTTCGTACTCTAACTTTTCTTCTTCTGAAATTTTTCTTGCGCTTTTGTTTGCGCTCCTAATAACTTCCCTGAAAGATTTCCTAAAATCGCATAAGAATAAACTTTTGTTAATGAAAGTATCTATTGCCCCCGAGTTTGCTATAAACTTGACCTCATAGTTTAATCCTAAGTTCTCTAATTTTTCTAAATTATCCGTTTTTTGTAAAGTTATTTATTTTGAAGGCTACTCTACCTGTTATGTTTTTCTTCTGGTTGTTCCAGTTATTTTCTTTATTTCCATTTGCTTGGTGAAGTTTCATTCGTGTGTTGTGTTCTTGTTTCCTTTGATTTGTTTGATATTTATTGTTGAACTTTTTAATGTAACCTTCTTGATTTACTCCCTCCTAATTTTTATAATCTTGTGCTATACTTCTAGATTTACCTTTAATTGACCCCTTGCATTGACCACATCTTTATTCTCCACGTTGGCCTGTCTTTCTGCTTCTAACTGTGATAAACATGATTTTATTTCCACTAAGTTCATTTCTCTAAAATTGGCTTGCCTTCTAATTAAATCTGTAGATCGTACTTCAATTACAACTCCCAAAATTGCTTGATAGAAGGCTGATCGTTTCTCTTGGTCGGTCAAGGGCAACATCCCATTTCTTCTTAACATTGTTTCTTCATCTAACTTTTAGGGACAGAGCACTTTTAAATCAATGACATCTAATCGGTTGTTAAAAATTACTTCTGATTCTAAATAATAAATCTTTTCAGTTAATGGAAATTTTCCCTAATCTCATTCTTATCTTCTAAACTATTTTGTATATTTCGGTCTAAACCTATATGATTTATTAATTCTATTGATTCTTGATCGTTTATGTTATCTGTGGCAATTGTTTGGGAAGGATCTTTACTATTTTGTTTATTTTTGAGTTTGTTTGAATTATTTACCTCTTAATTTTAATCAATGCATTTTTCTGCTTCTGTTATCGCATCCGCTCTTACTCGTAATGTGCTCAACATTTTGTTTGCGGCTTGTAGCACCTCTAGAAGTATTGTCGTTGTTCTTTCTAAGGAATGTGCCAATGCATATTATACGCTTTGACTTGGCATCCTTTCTGTGGGCACAACTATTGCGGTGGTGGTTGGTTGCTTTCCTATTTTTCTTCTCTCTTCTAGAATATCTTCTTTGGTCATCCTTCTTCCTTCTAAATCGTCTTCCCTAGTCTCATCCACTTCCATGTTGATTCTTCCTTCTGCACTTTTTGATTTTTTAACTCAATTTTATTTGTCGAGTGATTCCATGATTCATCTTGGTATCTCTAAAAAAATTCTTGTAATTGTATTCTGAACATACTCTTCTTTTTCTTAAATTTTTTGTTGCGTGTTACTGAGTGTACTCGACTTCGTTTCTGGAGTCTTGTGTGAACTAAATAACACTATGACTTAATTCAACTCTAATTTATTCACTCTTGTATTTCTTCATCCAAATTTCCTAAATTCAATCTTCTCAAAAACACTCGATACGCGTACAAAGTGTAGTATTTCAGCATCATGTAGTTCAATTACAGCTAAAAAATACATTCGAGTATTTTGAAATAAAATTTTAAAGGCATCTAGGAATTTCATTTTGTAGTTGAGGTATTTTATGTATTTTCTTGAAAATACTTTCTAACATGAGCATGTAGAAATTCTATTACAATTTTAGGAATTCAATGGTGAAAGAGTGGGAGTACAAAAGAGTGAGAAAAAGGTGTGGCACTATTTTAAGGCGTGTTGCAGGTGGCAGTACAGTCCTGGAGTACGTAGAGATGCGCAGTAGAGATCCTTAGAGCATAAAGGTGCGCAATACACGGTCGTGGCACATAAGTCTGCGCAGTAGATACATACAATATTTCGGGGTGTGCAGTTGTTTTTTTATGTGTCATCGAGACGCGCAGTAGGTTCTTTGGGCTGTAAAGTTACGATGTAATCCTTTTCAATTGAGGAAACTGCGCAGTAGAGCCCTGAACTACTCATGGCTGCGCAATAGCGAGCCATGATACATAAGAGTAGGCAGATTATGCGCGCAGTAGAGTCTTGCAGTGTTAAGGGCATGAATGCGCAACTTAATATATCATATAAGGATTCCGCGCATCTCTATGTACCCTATTGTAGGATGCAAGCCCCCTTCCCATTATTAAATTGATTTTCACTTTTCTCTCCAAACTGCTCTCCAAGTTCCACTTACCGCCCCTTATCTCATCACCATCCACATTCTTTCCTCTCCTTTCTCTCTCTTTTCCTTGTCTTTTTCACTCACAATCTTTGATCATAAAATTCCTAGGCTCATTATACACTTTAAGGTTTTTTAATATAATTTTTATGTGCTCATATTTAAAAGTATTTTCAAGAAAATATACAAAATACCTAAACTACAAAATACAATTCTAACATGAATTTGAAATAATATTTTCAGATACCTTAAATACAATTTTAGTGAAATACTGCCTAGATCTGATACTCACAAAATATCAATTTTCCATGAATAAAACTTGCCTTACTTTAAATTAAAAAAATTTAAGATCAAAAACATCTTAATACAAAAGAATTATTAGATTTTTAATGATTTTTAAGATTATGTGTTCTCCTAGTTAAACAAGAAACTTTAGGCGAAAAATAAATATTATGAAATGCCCAACTGACGTACAGTAAGAAAAAGCACAGGCTTGAATACAGACAAAGTAAATAAATGAATTTCAATATTATTTAGTACACTATCCTAAAAATGGCATTAGACTAAAAGAAATTGCTTGCTTTTTCTCTTTTATTTTTTTTCTTTCGTTTTTTTCTTTGCTTGATCGTTGAAATATATATTATATATATATCAAATGAACATGCACCTAAAGCTGTTTCATCTTACAGAATTAATAAGTTCAAGACCGAGGACTTTGGAGGATTTATTTCCTGGATACAATGGCATCATTCCTCCGGTTGAAAAATTGTTGTTTCAAGGTCAGATTCGCAATTTTAAAACATTTAAAGATAAAACCATGGCCCACATTCTTCTAGATCTCGTAAGAAGGGATCATATAATATTTGGATTCACTTGGGGAGATTCAATTTATGATCTGTACCGTTTATTTCCTAATTTGGAACCTGTATTCATTGTATTTGACACAAACAAGGACAAGTGGGTTACTCTGTCGCGTAATTTAGTACGGAAATTGGGTACAAACTGTGTTTTGGATCTTGTTGTCGCGCGCGATCAGGTTGCTGCTAGACACGTCTCAGTATCGAACGATCCAGTGTACAAACAAGCACACCTCAGAGCATGCAAGCAGGCAAACAATCGAGTAGATATTTTAGAACAGCAGCAAAT